>JAPMLY010001767.1:0-82300 GCA_026401115.1 Tetraselmis chui
TTGAACAGCCCAGGAACAGCGAGACCGACCCTCCTGCTTTCAAATGCATTAAAGTTGTTTTGCTTCCCCACTCTTGTGCACTTGACCTCTCGCGAATCTCACATTTGGTGGTAAATGCGAGTCTCGAGCATTGCTTGTGAGGAAAGGAACACACCTGAGCTACTGCAGGCATGAGGCGCACTATTCCAAGGCAGCCAGTCTTTTTCATTAGCACAGATAAGCTGGCTCATGGGATCCCTTCGAAAGATTGTTCTGTGTAATCTGCATGCGATGTTTCTGATACAAATCTACGCATTGATTTGTCATTTCATGTCGCACAGCTGTTGGGATAGTAATGCCATTTCGCGTTCCAAGCATGCGCGCGTGCGTGCTGAACCATCTTATTACTGCATCCAGGGCTAGACTATTGCTGCTGTGAGCTGTCCTATGCGCCAGAGCCCGCGACAGAGACGATATCGTCTTTCGCTTCAGCGCAATTTCTGTTGCATGGAGCATAAAACGGCAATGATTTCAATGTGCATCATCATTATTAGGCCGTTCCGATTGAATATTATGATGTTTGAGGTACCGAGTTCAGTCTGAGGTGTGTGTGTGTGGTGGGGGGGGGGAAAGGGGGGGGGGGATTCTGTATTTGAACTCTGTATGTGCGTTCTTAAGCAGCACATGACCCCTATTGAGGGCTTCGGGTATAACATTAGGGTAGGCTTTACACCTAAACCCTAGGCTAACTGCGAGTAGAAGTTGAAGACTCTCGATAGGGAGGCAGCCTTTCGCACTAGGGCAAAACTCAGTCAACAATATGCGGCAGTGACCGTCGGCAGCTCAACAGCATCATATCGTTTTTGATATCTACATGGAGGGGTGGCTAGGGCCGCCATGTGGTTGGGGTTCTGTGATGGTGCATGCATTGTGGTCATGCCTCCAAAATATGGCCCACCCCCTCTCCATTTTACGCATACATATGGCATATTACGTAATGTACGTAATGTACACCCTTAAGCACACCACCATGCATTGCTTCAGTAGCTAAGGTTTTGGTAGTGACCTTTCTTAACAACAAGTAAGCCGGTACTATCCAAGTACTATAGAAGCTCCATGCGTCATGTAATATGCCCATGGTCTCCAAAAGTGGCCCACCCCCTCTCCATTTCATCTTTGCAATTTTGCATATGGCATACCACACCCTTGTGCACACAGCTATACATTGCTTTACGAAAAGATAAGTGTGGGAGTGACCTTTCATAACTAGCCAGTAGCGCAATACTGCTAAAGTACTAGTAAATGCACACACAGAAAGGTTGAGGGGGGGCAAACTAAGGGGGGGGGGGGGGGTTACCTGTACCTAAAACAACACATTGAATCGGAACAGCAGCCTTATTGGTAGCCAAGGGCAGCAGCAGCCTGGGTAGAACCGGATGAAATTCAAAGCTGACTGGCAAAATTATTACTAGTTGATTTGTAGTCAACAACAATGACTGGCTGACTAGCAAGGTTTCAATTATTTGCTCCCGGGTTATGATTGAACATGTGCATTACATTGAAAAACACCAAGCAAAAAGGAGCAAGGAGGGAAAACACCCACAGGCCTAAGCCCGAGCTAGGATTACAATTATGGTTTGCAAACACAGGATGATGTTCAGTATAAGGCATTGTACTTAGTAGAGCATTGATCTATAAAAAAGCATCCTTCAGTATTTGTTATTTTCCTTATTATCCTGTTGCGTTTTTGAATTGTAATCAAACTTGAAAATGACTATTTTTTGCAAGTTATCCTGATTCGGCAGCAGCACGCGGCGGTGCCCAACCAATGAAGCCATGCCTGTACATCGTATTGAGTATCCAGCCCATTGGGAGATAACGGGGACATACGAGGGCGCAATTTCAACGATCCTCGTCGCGTTTTTACGGACAAATGTGACACCCAATGAATATTCTCGCCAACACGTGCTTGATCTCGTACTAGAAATCCTTCTTACCTTCTTGGCGCCAGACGAGCCGCCGCCCATCAGCCCATCAACCTCCGCGCCCGTCACTACCAGCAGCACCGCCCCATCAACTCCCCATCCGCCCCCCCCCGTCCGATCCACGCGGTGCGGGTTTACTGACGACGCAACTCCTGCCCGCTCGGAAGGTGAGTCGCCACCTTACGGTATGCTAGTGGTAACGAGACACCGTGCTTCCCGAACGGAGCTGGCCTCTGTGCCGCCGCCACCGTCGTAAACCGCTCACCTCGCGCGACGACTTCCCTCCTCTTCCTATCCTCCCCAACCTTTACCCCTCCTTTAACTTCCACAGCACAGGAATATTCCCGCTAACAGTGGCACCGCTAACGTTGGCTTGTGCGTCGCATTGCTCCGGGTTGTATGGCAACGCAGACCTTCGCTCTGAAAACTTCTCAACAAAGCTCTCACCTGCCCTCACTCACTCACTCACTCACTCACTCATCCTGTATATTTTCCTATATTTCACTGGAGGAACCTTTTTCAGTTTGTTCTAGACTTCAGTTACTCTCTGTGTGGGGTGGGCGGCTCACTCGCATATCAGTGCAAATAGAGGTATTTAGTTGAGTTATGTCAATCATTATCAGTTATTCTGATAACCCTCTCTCTGAACATACGCACACACACAGTCTCTCTCCCTCTCTCTCCCCTCCAAATATTCCTCCTTCTCTCCCACCACCCCCCTCTCTCTCTCTCTCTCTCTCTCTCTCTCTCTGCCACACACACAAGTACGTATTCCCTGTCTTCCTTATTTTCTTCTGACAAGTGCGGCCTGGGCTTCGTGGATGATAGGCCCAGCGGCAAGATGTCCATCGCCGTTGGCGACGAGCCTGACATCCCGCAGGCCAAGGAGGTTGGCCGCGGATTAGATGCGCCCGCGTACAACCCACGCGACCCACAGGGGTATCTGGAGGGCAGCAACCACCCCTATGCACCCTTCACAGGAAACGCATACAAATGGGGGAGCTATGTCTACGACGATGGCACCACGTGAGCTCCCTCACCCGCTTTCCTTCCCCGCTAGCACTTTCCCATTCCTGCACTTGCAAGTATTTATCGAACAACGAGCGGCCACGGTTCGCTCTCATGGTCCGCTGCCATACACCCCTCGTTTGCTACTACAGATACGAGGGGCTCCTGCGTGATGACGTGCCTCATGTGAAGGGCACAATTGTGATGGGCAACGGCCCAGGTGGAGGCTTTCAGGAGTTCGACAAGGGCGATGTGTGAGCGCACCTCTCCCATTCACTCCCCCACTTCCAACAACCCCCGTCCTCAGTCTTCGCGGCCATCCTATCAGCGTTGGTGCCCCCCTTTGACGCAGGTATGAGGGTGAGCTAGAGGCGGGCTTTGCACACGGCCTTGGTCAGTACAACGGCGCCAAGGGGGAGATCTACCGCGGAGAGTTCTCCCGGGGCATGAGGAGCGGGTGACCTCCCTCCCCCACCGCGCATCTCCCTTCCCAACCCTTCGTCTCTCTCCCGCACCACAACTTCCCCACTTTATACCTCCTGCTCGAAAGCATATTTTCTCATATGCAATGTTTTGTGATTCCCTTCCTACCATTATCCCTTTCCTCTCCCCTCTCTTCTCGGCAGATGCGGCATGCTGATGAACGTTAGGCCCTATCTCAACCGTATTAAGAAGGGTGAGAGCCCCACTTCTGCATGGGCGGCCACCAAAGCCAAGGTATTCACCCCCGTCCCCAAACACATGCACACACACTTTTGATGCACCCGGTCTCCATTGTGTTCGAAAATACAGTCATCTAACACGCAGCTGCAACATTGCCGGGCATAAAACACACTACCATCCTCGCAAATGTGTTGCAAGTCCCAAGTATAGTAATGAACAAGTACACAGACGCAAGAGAACGCGCAAGCATGCATATACGTCTGCCGTTGCTGCCCCTGCCACTGGCAGTGCGCGGGCCTGAGAAGAGCGAATGTTTGGGACAGATCGAAGACAACGCGCTATATGGCACCTGGCAGAGCGACCTCTACCTCACCGGCCCCAGCGAGGACCCCTCTTTCTGCCACATCGAGGAGATCAGGGGTGTCTTGCAGGAGCTGGACAGCGTGATCACACGCACCCGCATGTTTCGCCACAAGCCCGACGGCGACGTCCTCCCGATGACCACCGCACATGACGCCCGTGGCATCCCCATCAACATGATGCTGGTGACTCGACTTTCCCCCCTCACCCCCTAATCCCCCGTTCATCCTGCCCCTTTCACACTATCTCCCTCCAAAACTATCAACGGAATTAACAATTCATTGATTTCCAGGTATAATCCAATGAAATCAAGTAAAATTGTGCAGTCACTGGCCCGCCATGCCCACCAACCCCCCCCCTACAAGTGACGCCTCGGCTCTTCTCCCAATACAGGACCCGCTCCACTACCCGCATGGCACCGGCTTCTTGGCCCCAGGCCCCATGGGCCAAACCCACCCCCTCCCTGATGATCCCACCCTCAAGGCGGCCATGGAGGCGCGTGTGCCCTTCCCCGTCCCCTCAGCTCCATGTACGATAACCATACCCCGACTGTCGTTTTCGCCCGAAGTTCACCGATCGTCTGTTTTCTGTTATTGTGCTCTGCAGAAAACCCATCGCAACTTCATGCGGATATGGAACTCGTACAATTTCGAGAGGGAGGCCACCCCAGGCTCTGACTTGGACAAAGCAGAGAAGCTGGGCAAGGAGGTACGGCTCTCGTCTCCGCTGTCTAGTAGGAGGAGTGGGGGGTGGGGCCGGGATTGATGTTCCCTGATTCTTTCTCACACTGTCCTCTCCTTGGTTGAAAGGTTGTCTCTGTGAGCTCCTTTGCTGATTTTTTTCATGTATTGTAATGCTGTAGTAATTGCCAAACCTATTTCGTTTTCATTCAATCACCTAACAAAAGGAAGTCCTGTATTCACCGGATAAAGTTTACTTTCCCGTCATATCTTTTGTTTTTCTGTCACCAATCGCGTGAGAGTCGTAGGTGGTGAGGCGAGTGGGTAGGAAGGCGGGTGGGTGGGTGGTTGTTGGGGGGGGGGGGGGAGGGGGGAGAAGCGGAAAGCGGCGGCTGATATAAGGTCGGTGTGCTGCAAAGATTGAGGAGCAGCGCGAAAAGGCGATCGCTGAGATGATGGCAGCCGAGAAGCGGAGGTTGCGGCGACTAGAGAGGTGTGTACCTATGTCCGCGGTGTGTGAGAGGTAGAGAAAAGAGAGAGAACAGAGAGATATTCCATTTCTTGCTGTTTGAGGAACATTAATGACCCCTACATTTTATTGTCGTTATGCCTTGAACTTAAAGACCTGCACCCTGAAAACCCTTACCCCCATTAATCCCCTAACCCCCCCCCCCCCCCCGCCACGCACACACACACACACACACACACACACACACACACAGCGGTGTCAGAATTCAAGCCACATCTGTGACCCCAACACTTTTGGTATTTATAATTTACTTTCCATCGCGGTCTTCTTTTGCCAATTGACTCTGCTCCGGGACATAGGATCAAGACTGCTGGCGAGGATGGAGAGACGGTCTCAGTCCAGGTGACGGACAAGCCTGAGAAGGAGGAGTCGGCGGGTGCGGAGGTGGTGGAGGAGGAGGAGGAGGAGGGCGAGGATGATGACCTCACTGTGGCGTCGGTTGACACCACCCCCCGCCGCTCTGGCTTCAACGGCCCCACTGCCTTTGCCAGCATCAGTCTGGGTATGAGCAGGTACGGTGCACCTGCGAATCATCCCTCCCCCTCAGCCCGCCCCCACGGCCCTCACAGACACAGACATGAAAAAATTTCAGCGATATGATAGCCGAAATTGTGAAAATTCATTGCGATGGGTATTCATAGGGGAATGTAGGAATGTCTTTTCGATTAAGAAATCAGTATTTGAATGTGGCATGACCAGTGACGGTGTGCCGAGAATTGTTGAAAAGGGAAGTGGCATTTCAATGTGGGCGCTCTTAACGCTGATCTGTTGATGTGTTTGTCGTGTGTCGTTATTGGGGGCGGGATTTTTGTGAGTTTATCAATCAGTGAGGGGATTGGTGGTTTTGGATTTAAAATACGTAAGGGGGCTGGCCAGTGACTGCCAACTGAAACCTGGTAAGTTTCTGATCCAAAACTTGGATGACAACAACGCATTCAGAATGAGGCCGCAGTAGTCCACCCCATGTCTTCAGAGATAGAGAGGGAGTGTGTGTGTTTGTGTGTGTGTATGTGTGTGTGTGTGTGTGTGTGTGTGTGTTTTGGGTGTGTGTGTGTGGGGGGGGGGGGGGGGTGCTTATGAATTTCATGGTGAATTTTATTAATGTTGAGTTGAAGCGTGGCCAGTGACTGCCAACTGAAACCTGGTAAGTTTCTGATCCAAAACTCGGATGACAACAACGCATTCAGAATGAGGCCGCAGTAATACACTCCATGTCATTAGAGGGGGAGGGGAGGCGGCGGTTGAGCGTGTCTTTGCATTTCACTGTTTTGCGTATTTGTGTTTGTGGGTAAGATGGCCGGTGATTGTTATCTGAAACCTGGTAAGTTTCTGATCCAAACAGTGGATGACAATCAACTCATTCAGAATGAGGCCTCTCGGATTGTGTGTGTGTGTGTGTGTGTGTGTGTGTGTGTGTGTGTGCTTATGTTTACATGAAAGAGGGTGGGGAGGGGGGGGGGGGGGGGCTGGCCAGTGACTGCCATCTGAAACCTGGTAAGTTTCTGATCCAAAACTTGGATGACAACAACTCATTCAGAATGAGGCCAGTCCAACCCTTTTCACGCTGCTCACTGATATCATTTACTTTTACCGTCACTTTCAGGGCGGGTAAGTATTTTGATTAGCATATAATGTCCGCCGTTCCTCCCTCACACCCATCTCGTACGCATTGTGGCTGATGCAGGGCGCAGAACGTTATTGGAAATGTGCTTAGCCGGGCAGCACAGCGCGCGCCGAGGAGGTGATGCCCCCCCCACTCAATCTGAATTCTCTCAAACACCTACATCACCCATTTCACCTACTCAGGAACCCATGCACACACACACACACACACTCACATACACACTCACACATACACACACACACCCCTCTTTCATTGTGTATTGATGCGTGCGTCCAATATTGGAAGTTGTGTCGTGATTGCGAGAGTGTCGAGCATTGTCCTATTAAGTTTCTGAGAGGTTACATGTGCCATTGCTGCGCCAGGCCCCGCCTGGTACGACCCTCCGACCTGCTGTAGGCCGTCCGCTATATGGAGAGACTGTTAGTAGCAGCGCAACCAAGGGTGACAAGCTTCGCATGCTGTGTTGGACAACGGCCACGGCTGTACACCCAACATATTGCGGGCGGCCATTAGAGTCTGTTTGTCGCTGTCAGCCACGAAAGTTAGCTGTGAATGACTCGGAAGTTTTATGCCAACGCTTTGTCATGGCCCCTCTGCAGCACAGAGTGCATTGTCTTCCCACGTTTGTTGCTGCGCTCAAAACTGTCATCTTATCCTCCTCTGAAACTACTTCAGAAAATTCACATCCTCCCAATCCGCAACAGCGCAGCCGTCAGGACAGCAACCACAATCGTAGAAGTGCGCTGCTGCGCGGTACACAGGAAGCGGCGCGGGCGTGATCCCCCAATGATTTTATTTACATTTGTTTACATGATGTTCCAATCGAGCCGTGAGTTACGCCTAAGAGTAGCTAACCCAAACACGGCATGGGTGACTCGCCGGCACGGGGCCCTGGACGTCGATGGAGGGGCATGCATGTGTTGCATCGACATTGAAATAAAGGAATTTGGTCGTTCGAGTTCATCTCGGCGCGGCATGGCTTGGACATCGTATGCGATGGCAATGATACCGTGCAGTCAGAGCCCTTCATATGCATTTGTCGTAACGGCTTTGCTCGGGCTGTTTTCGACATATATCCGACGTAGCCTGCGTCATCCGAAGAGTCACTACTAACAAATGCGCATTCGCAAATAAACCGAAGAAGTTGTCAAGTTCCTTGATGACCCTATTCCTTTCATGGACTATTCCTCATTTTCCCCGCGTGTCTCTCAGAGGACGCAATCCGACATTGACTTGCACGAAAACTCGCTTCGCTTTGCCGAACTTACGCCTTCCCGCCTCCCAAACACGTCGGCCCCGTGTCCCATCTTTTTGCCCCGCGTATGAATAACGTCGCCTTCGCGTGCTTGGCGTCGGATCCGCCAACAACAACCCGCTTGAGCGATATTTGTAAAAACAATCGTCCATATCGTGTTTTGCGTCGGTGTGTACCGCATCTTCGGACTGCTAAAGTCAGCCAACATCCTCTCTACTCTTCGCTCGTCCATGAATTGTGCTTCATGCCGTATATGTATGATGAAAATGTGCGGGACTCCCGCTTGGCATGTGTAAAGATCAGATGCAATTCTTTGGTTGAGACGAGACGCAAAACGCCTATAGACCACGGCCGAGCGCGTTAGAAATCGTGGGAACGAGGTTGGCAAAGCGAAGCAAGTTGACAAGCTCACAGACGTCAGCTTGTAGCTTTGGGAAAATATTAAGATATATCGCAGCCATGGCATGATAAATAAAGTAGCTACGCGAAGTGACGCATTTTCGTAACATGACAAGCATTAACACGCCCTAGTGTGACTCGCGATGGTATGTAGTTTTAGAGACCGGGCGACATGTTCCCCCCGTGAGTTTTGATCGCACGCACTACAGTACAAGGTCGACGGTGCCTTTCGCAAAGAGAAGAAAAGAGGGAAAAACCTAAGCCCGAGGAACATGAAGGCATGCCACAACATCAGCACTTCCCTCCTGAAAAGCGTCGCGGAGATGGGAACCCATAGTGCCATGAAGAGCAGCAGAAAGACGTTGCATGAATTCACGTCGCACATCCCTTTCGCAAAGCAAATGCTGGAAAATCGAAACTTTGTCACTCGAGAATGTAACTCGAGAGACGTTCCTCTTCCTATATATTCCTATTCGGAGCCAAAGTCACTCTCCATTACATAATTCATTTCGAAGTCGTACAAGAAATTCCACTTTCTTTGCTGAGCCAGATGGCCTGTAGCGTTAGCTTTTCATCGCAAGCAATACTACTTCTAATAAGCAAAGCCTTGATGGAGGGTTTAAACGAGGATAAGTTTTGCCAAAGATGTCAGCTTGCTTACAATTTTGGCTAAATGACCGTCAAATGCTTGACATGGGGAAGATTAGCGCTAATTATGGGTTGGGTAGGTGGGTGGGTGGGTTGCAAGAGGCAGATGGGCAAGTCCAAAGCGAAAAGTGCTAGTGCTCGGCGTTTGCATTGGCTTGGAGTGTCGGGGTTTGCTCGGGGGTGGTCGGATTAGAGTTGCCGCTAGCTAGTGTCGATGCATGCATGGCTTGGAGCGTTGCGCGAGGCGTCCCCCCCAGTCCTGGAGGCTTACCTCGAGGTTTGGGTAAGAGACTCGCTTATACAAGAACGCTTTGCCGCTGGGGTGAACTTTTGTCACACATGTAAATAAGTTTTGCAAACCTCTAGACTTAAAATAATCTTGCCATTTACCCGAGGGCACGTTTGCCACTAATTCGAAGCCCGAGGCTTGCGCATGCTAGTTTAAGTGAAGCGGTCGTGACGGGACAAGCCAACCAAAGTACTACCACACCGCTGGCGATGGGGTCATGGTGGGGTCGATGTATTTTCCTTCAATCACTGCATTGTTCTTTGCCCAACCACCCATTTATTTCACGACGTGGAGTGGGGCGCCGATTCACCTCGCATCGGAGGCGGCGCATTTTCGGAGGCTGTGCGACGTCCACTTGAAGTGTAGGTGGCTCCGATGGCGGTGCACGCGTCGAGCACCCAAGCGGAGAGGGTTGTTGTCGCTTGCGAGTCTCCTGAAGTCTCGCAAGGTGTGAAGCTCCAAATTGCAACTGGTGGGGGCGCAACACCCACAAAAACCCTAAAAACAAGTTCTAGCTTTTTCATAGTAGGCATGCCGTTGGGCGCAGTACCAATCCACGAGGTTGGCGAAGGATGGATTAGCCTTGATCCGATGGTCCATACTAGTTTGTCGGCCGCTTCGCGTCTATGGTCGCCTTTTGCCTTTCGCATGAAGACGTACATTTATCTTGAGGGTCGATCGACTGTTTGGTCCTTAGTTTGGCAGCGTACTCCCGACTTCGCACGGCAGAAAAACGCGTACTTCGTGCAGAGTATCTGTGAGGGTAGGTCGAATATGGGCTACTTCTCGTTGCCGCGTCGTCAGTTTCCATGTCAGGTGTTCGCGTATCTATGAAACAAATTGCATGAGTGCAGGGGTCAATGGCGCGGGAATCGAAGTCGCGCGTGAATACAATTATTCGTTGCAATTGCATTTGAAGCCTGCGGCGTGCGTCCACGAGTAGCTTACCGACAACGATGGTTTGCTGTTGGTGATTGCGGAAGAACTTGTTGACGGCTGAGTAGAACCGCTAAAGCGATGCAGCCGCGACAGTGCCATGTAGTCCTAGCCAAGCCATGTAGCGAATTATTGAGTGGGTGCTAGCTTGCAGCGGGTGGATGCCTTCCTCATGGCAGAACGCAACGAACTATCGTATGATGCCGTCGCAGTTCGCGTATGTGGTGGGCGCGAGCGAGCTCCTGAGGGGGCTGAGCGCCGCGGTCCCGACGAGGACGGTTCCTAGCATAGTGCGTAGGTTGGTTGTCATAGTAGATGTCCGTGGTGCCCGGGCAGTGGCTTCGCGTAGCCGGTAGCGCGCGCTGCGTGGCCGTCCCGGTGGTGCTTCTGAGAGGGGAAGGAGGTCGTTTATTTGAGGGCTTATGGTGTGTAATGTCCGCCGTATCGCTCCTCGACGGGTATGTAGCCATGCCGGCGTGGTAGCCGAAAGGCCACCACACTCCATCTTGGACGTCCGACCCCTCGCGCGAGCCTCGTCGCCATGGAAAGAAGAAGTCGTGTGTCGCGGGGTAGTGGCTGGTCTCGGTTGCCATGCTGTGTAGTTGCTGGAACCACGGCTTGTGGGGCCCATGTTGTGCGATGACGGTAGCTATCGCTCGCGATTGTAGTAGCGTCGCGCGGCGCCCGCCGGCGGCGCAGCGGCGGCGGCCCCGGAGGGGGGTGCGCTCGCAGGCCCGTCGGCATCCCCTCACCTCCCCGTGGTGGGCGCTAGAAACCCCGTAGCCGTGCCATGCATGACACGGTAGGGGGCTAAGAGGGCCAACAGCTCGATCCGCGGGATCAACAGCTGTCGGGAAAGCCTTGTACATAGGGCTTTTGAAAAAAATATTTTCTGTGCAATACCGGCACCAAGATCTCCCGCTCGGCCCGTCTGATATGTTTTTTCGCATTCAAATACTACTGAGTACAACCCCACTTCGAGGGGGTGGGGCATATACTACAAGAGCGTTTGATGGCGAGGAGGGTACGGCCGGATCAGCGGAGGGAGGCGGGTGTTGGAGTTGGAAGTGGCCATTCGGGAAGCAGCGCCAGGAAAGGGCGCTCGCTAGCCGCCGACCAGCCATGTGCCAGTCGAAACTTCCCATGGGGTGATGCAAAACATGGCACAAGCCGGTGGCCGGTCGCAAGCGGATGAGCGGCTATGTGAGGCGGCGGCGATCCTTAGGATCAGCCGCCGCCGGAAGCCCTGTACGGAGAGATTTTTGGAAACTAAACTAATGTCCGTACCATGCGTCGAGCTAATTGGGGAGCAGCACTAGGGTAGGGCGCTCACTAGCGAGCCGCCACGCCGACAAGTTACATCTCCCGGGGGGAGGAGTAAGCTCGGGCGGCACGGAGGCTAGTCGCGACGGAAGGAGCGACAAGATCTGGCGACCACGACCCTCCGAGAAAACCCCGTACGGAGGGTTTTTGACTAATTGCCGTGCACCCGCGGCCCGACGGATCCGGCTACGGTGACTTGACCCCCCCCCCCCCCCCCCCCCCCCCCCCCCACCCCCCCCTTCCTCGACACCCACTACCCGGATAGACGAGACCCTTGAGGGGGGCCCCGGGTGAGCGTGGAGGCCCCAACTTCAACAAAGTGTACTAGGTGGACGCGCGATCAGAGGGGGGAGGGTAAGGACGCGGGCCGGACTACCTGCCAAGTACCCGGGTACCAGATAGAGAAAAAACCGGAGAAATGTGCGGGGTAAATTCAGGCGCGGAGGAAGGAGCGTCCAATTTTCTATGTCTTTGTGTCTCGGTTCCCCCCACCTGCCCTCGAGGTGACGGGGGACCTCGAGAAGGAGGACCGTCGCGTCGGCGGACGCGGCGGCGACCTTGGCGGGGTTTACGGGATGGGGCGGCGGGATCGACGAGCGACCACGCGAGGAGGGGCTTTTTGCGAGCCTTTCCCCTCCTATCTTCGGCAAGACCGAAGTCACGCGGGAGCTAGATCAGGCTAGCCCGGCGTCCCTCCCGAACGCCGACCGGCCTCGGCCGGTCGGCAACCCGTTTCGGTGGGAGCGGGCCGAGCATCGTGAAGGTCGAGTCAGGAGCATTTCTCGACAAGTGGATTTATTTTCTAGTTCTGTTTTTCTTGATCACAAAATTATTACGATTTTACTGCTTAGGCAACGGGGGACTGTGGCAATCGCTGCGATTGCTTACAGTTTTTTAACTCCCGAGGAACGTCGACACACAGTGAAGCTAGGTGAGTCGGTTGGTGTACTTGGTCGAAGAGACCCGGGCTAAACTAGCCTATAAGTCCTAAATGGCTTGGTAGAGAGGCCCGAGAAACAACAGTCGCTCCAGTTTGCCGGCACATGTTGTAATCAATTTCAATTTCAGTTTCAATTAGCTTCGCGCATAGTGCGGGCAGTGCTCCCCAAGGTGGGTTGCAATAGTTCGCTTCGTATTGCCATGCGGCGTCCGGTAAGTGAAGCCATTCAACGTCTTCGCATCGAGGGTAGCGCCACCTTGCGTCGAAGCGCGTGGCAAATGCGTGTTCTCTATTGACGCAAAACGGTCGATCGAGTGTGGTCCCCATGCGGATTGGAGGTAGCTAAAATCTTTGGGTTTAGCTGCCAATCGTCTCGATCTAGTTCTTTTGGTGATGCCGTATGGCCAAATGTTCGCGGGGGCGCACATGTAGCGCGGTCGGATGCGGATGTCGTTGGCGTCGAGCAGGTGCCACAAGCGTCGTAGCTCATTCATCAGGACGGGGGAGCGCGTAGTGAGCTTGGTTTGCGTAGCCATCACTTGCCGTGTTGTCCTCGTGGAGTAATACGTTGCGTCCGCGTAATTGCGGAAGGGACGACTCGATTGCTAGGCGCACAACGCGTTGCTACTTCTATGCGATGTGTTGTTCGCGGTCGTTGTCGTACCAAAAACCGCGCGCTTGAAATCATGGGTTTTCATTCAGTACGGCTCCCCATCCGTAGCCGATGGAGTCTGCGTGGAGGTAGGCAGTCTCGATAGGCTTGTAGGCTGAGTGTCCATTTTGTTGGCCGGGCATTGTACGCCACATCCTGAGGTGTCATTTCAGATCGTGCAACACGTGGACTCGGCCTCCTCAACCTCGTCGCGTTACTAGTACATTAGGAAGTTCGCGTAAAAAGAAACGCGCCGGTGAGATGGCGTGGTAGAGAAACTGAGCCGTCCCGGAAAATGAGGCGAATTGTATGGCTAGGAGCCAACGGGCGTCGGAGGCTGCTCGGCCGAGTAGGGCTAAAGCCTGCAAGGCGAGGGCGTGTAGTTTCTCAGTGGGGGATTTAAACTCGCCTTTGAGGAGGTCGATCGTTAGGCCGAGGTTATCGCCTACATGAGTGGGCTCTCACAAGCGTTTCTCGGGTTTGCGCTAAAGTCCGAGTCGGTGCAGCAGCGTCTCAACGCGGTCGCGTAGAAGTAGTGCCGCGGATGGGGAGTCGGCCAAGAACATTAAGTCGTCTATGTAGGGCAGTAGGCGTGCTCCGCGCCATCGGATGCTTCGTAGAGACGTCGTGTGGGCTTGTGAGGCGTGTAGACCTCCCTTCGGACGGTGGGGTATTTGGACGCCTCATGTAGTTGACGAACGCTTGGATTAGGTTGCATAAGTAGTAGGCCGATTCGGACCAGCCCATCGACATGCATCACGCTAGACGCCACAACTCGCCCCGGAAGTCGGCCGGGAAGAAGTCGCGGTTCTCCCCCCGGATGCCGAGCGCGTAATAGCCATCCGCGAGGTCCAGAGATTTGGAGTAGTCGCCTAGTCGTGCTAGATGGCGTAGGTGCTTGAGGGTCTCGCACGACATGTTGAACTCCGAACAACATTGGTTGAGTTCGCGAGTCGATGTCTATACTAGTTGTCAAGGTCGATGATAAGGCGCCACTTGTTGACGCCGGGCTTGGGGACGAGAAACATATGGGAGACGTAGCAAGTGTTGTAGGTGCGCTCCCACGCTCTGCATGCTTTGACTCGTGCTAGTTTTGTTGCGAGGAAGTCGAGTTGGGGCCGTGGTATGTCGTTTATGGAGATGCCGTAGTTGAAAGAGTTGGGCCGCATGCCGTTCTTGAACTTGACGCGCACGCCGTGGCGGATCTAGCCTACGACTTAATTACTCGACCGCTCGCGCCGATATGCTCCCACTCCCGCCGTTTTCGCCGCACGCGGTGATGCATGAAGATGGATGACGGGGAGCACGAATCGGCGCGGCGGGTCACACCATCACTTCTTCGTGTACAGCTTGGTCGTGTCGCTCGGCTTAGTTCCGGGGGTAGCCCCCGCACCCGTTGTTGCTGCGGCCTTGCGCTTGTCGGCTGCCGCTTTTCTGGCCTTGGCGTTCTGACCGGGTGGCATATTCGGTGTGGTCTTCGCGAACGCTGCTCTAGCTGCGGCCTTGTTGGTGGCAAACATGTTGACTTGGAGCTTTCGGTCCACGAACGCTTGCCGTAGCGCGTCCATTATGCTAGAGACCGCGGTATGACGTGGTCGGCAGAAACCCTCGTGTGGGAGCTCGGCAAACACTCGGCCCGAATCCGAGCTTTTTTGGGCACCCTTGGTGAGGAGGAGGAAGCCCAGTCGAATACGGGCGGACTTTTCCGTTGCCGCGTGGGTGCGATGACCCGCTCGGATGAGGGCAACGGCCGCTGCATGATCCGGCGATAGAGTAGGTCCGGACGACAATACGTCCAAACCCTCGCCAATTGCCGTGTTGGCGCAGGTGTCGATGGAGGCATTGCAACCCATGTGGAGGTACTCGTCGTATCCCACTTGGTACTTTGTCGCTCAAGAAGCGCGACGAGATGTCCGTCAACGTCCAGAGGCGTTGCTCGTCGATGTCGCGCGGTGGGCGTTCCATGCCGGCAGGGATGACTTTGCCGTATGCGGCGAAGATGACGAACTTGTGCTCAAAAGGCTCGAGGTTGTCGTTTAGCAAGTCGATAGGTGGCTGTTGGGTTGTCTTACCACCCTCACTCGCACCAGTCGCGTCAAGGGAAAAGGAATTTTGTTGTTGTTTCCTAGGCACATGTTGAACTCTGAAGCTGTGCAAGTAAGGCGGCGTTAGACGCCTAAATCTACTCAGAAATCCGGAGTTCGAGGGCCAAAATGCCTTGCAATTCGAATATATTCCGATGTACGTTGTTCATCGACAGAGCGTCAGCTCCGGGCGCGGACGTCGACTGCTCATGTTGGTAAACGGCGACGTAGAACGTAAGGTGGTGTCTCGTGGCGCTCGATTGCGCATGAGACGATGTGACCTGACACCATGCTTGATTGCGAGAGTCGAGACTGCATTTGCGCAAGCCAGATGGGTGAGCGCAAAGCAACGAGCTCTATTGCTCAAAGGTTGTACCCGCTTAAGAGTCGCCGCTAGCTAGTGTCAACTGAAGGCATGGCTTGAGGCGTCGCGCGAGGCGTCCCCGCATGTCCTCGAGAGTTACCCCGAGGTTTGGGTAAGACGCTCCGCTTTTAAAGTAACGCTTTCCTACCGCTGGGGTATACCTCATGTCAAACATGTAAGTAGGTTTTGCTAATAACCTCTAGATCTAAAAACAATATGAGCATGTCACATGCCGGACGTCCACATCCGCGCGTAGTATTTCCGGAAAGGCACGCCCCCTTGACCGATCACAAGTCCAATGCATGCACAGTCTCCATCGTGGTTAGCACGCACATATTGTCAAATATCATTAATGAGCAACAGAAGAGCGATGAAGCACAAGCAACGTTAACGGTAATTTACGAAAGAGTCGCCCCCCCCTGTTTAGATCGTCAGCTCGTCGGTTTTGAATAGCGATTCAAGAGCACTCGCCGTACGCCATTGACTTTCAGAATTTGCGCACCCACTCTTAAGCCATGCTGTCTCCAGCCCAACTCTTCTGCACACTTGACACACTTACTGTCGGTAGATAATGCTCCTGCTGTTTTCAATTTGCTCGACTAAAAACATATCTGGAGCGCAAATACCATGAATTGCACTTCCGAGCTTTCACAGGGACTCGGCCCGCACGTCACGGTCGACTGTTGATAACAACCGTCAGTCTGAGGAGCACCTCCATCAGCCGCAGCTGCTCCACTCGTCAGGGCTTCCCCATATTCACTACCAACCGCGCACTCCAACCGCGGTTACCAGAGGGCGAAACCTAATTCATAAAAAAAAAATGAAAATTGTATATAAAATACACTTTTCGTTCGATCTAAACTCGCCGTTGGCTGAATACACGCGAGTCGACTAGACAAGACGGCCAGTCAGTCTTGCAGGCGGCTGTTTATCGGCGTAGGGGGGTGCCTCCACCCGAGGCGCGCTAAGGCGGAGTCCAGACACGACCAGCCGCCCATGTTGATGCCGAAGAAGCCGGTGAGGATGAGCGCGGCGCCGAGGAGGTTGAGGCCCAGCACACGGCCGCTCTCCAGAATGACCGACCGCTTGAACAGCAGGTCCAGCGAGATGGCGATGGGTATCTGCGACCGGATGAGGAGCGAATCAGTGCCGTCGTAACAAATTCGAGGGTGAGGAGTGGAAGAGAGGAGGACTGACGTCTGTCGGTTGGGAGTTCCTTCATTATTAATTGTGCACTGCTGTTTGGAGTGCTGTGGGAATGTGGGGGATGGTGTTTCGAGGTGGTAGGTCGTTGATTTTTCCATGATTAAAGACTCAATAATGAGGGTGAGACGTGGCTTAGGGTATGCGGCTGGAGAAATGACATGGAAGGGCGCATGCGGGATGTCAGTTGGTTTTACATTGCACTGAACGCCAAGAAAGGCGACTGAGGGTGGACTGTGCTTAGTTGGAGCCAGTGATGGGAGCGGGGGGGGGGGGGGGGGGGGGGTCGGTTCGCAGTGCATTGGATTGGGGCAAAGGTGGTGTAAAGTGGAGGCGGTGTCCAGCTTAAGGGAGACGTTGTTAGAGGAAGTGCTGAGGAGGAATAATGATGGTGTCAGCAGTGGACCGACCGCAGGAAATAACAACCCTGCCGGAAAAGGCGAGACTCGGGATTCACAGTCACAGGGGCGTGGGAAGGGGTGATGACAGATAGCAATGCACTGACTTCAATCTTAAAGGCAGTTCATGGAGATAAGTTAGTGTGGTTGAAGAGAGCGAGGGAAGGAAAGGAAGCGGGTGGTAGGGGAAGGGAGGCGTAGGGTTTAATGTCAAGCAGCGGTGCACCGAATTCAACACAGGCAATAGAGGGTGAGACGTGCGTGAGGATTGCTGATTGGTAAGGGTTAGATGGGAAGGAGGTAAAAGGGTAGGGGCGGGGGCGATACGATTTGGAGGTGCACTTGTTTTAATTTGATAACATGGGCAATCGAAGGTGACGCGCGGGCGAGTATGGCTGATTGGAGAGAGCACACAGGGAGGGAGGTAATGGGACCCGGGTGGGGGTACACTAGCAGTGCTCCGACTACAACACGGGCAATGGAGGGTGAGGCGGGAGTGAGGAGACATTATTGGGGAAGGTTAGATGGGAAAAAGGGGTGGGTAAGAGGTGGGGAAGCTAGGGTGGTTGGGATTGTCAGAGGGGGGGGGGGATGGTGATGTCACTCTGCTTAGAGTGCACGGACTTTGACAACGTGTGTGGAGGGTGAGGCGTGTGTGAGGATTGCTTATTGGAGAGGGTGAGGAGGGAAGGAATGAAGGGAAGTTATGGAGGAGGGTGTGCTTGAGACAGTTGAGGCGGACTGCAGAATGAGATGGAAAGAGGTGAGTGTTGAATTGGGGAACGAAACATGGAAGGGGAAACGGATGAGGGGCTGTTCACGAGAAGGAGGGGATAGATTGGATGAGCAGGACCGGTTAGCAGGTGTCCGTCTTGGAAGAGCGGGCGGGGCGGGTGGCATGTGTCGATTTTGAGAGGGGAACGAGTCGTATTTCAATCAAAGAGAGTGTAAAGGGTGAGGAGGGGAGAAAATGAAGTATTCGGGCAGTAACGGTGGACCGAGTGGCTGCAATGGCTATATCTTTAGATACTGAGAAATCGTGTGTGTGTGTGTGTGTGTGTGTGTGTGTGTGTGTGTGTGTGTGTGTGTGTGTGTGTGTGTGGATTTTTGAGGGGATGGGGATGGGAGGGTGCTGACGATTGGATGGCAGATGTTATGGACGATGGGGTAAAAGATGAGCGCATTGATGGACCGTAACACGCGGGAAAGGGAGGCGGGCGGGCGAAGTGATGACAAACAGGCTAGGGTTGACATTGAGAGGAGTACATCATCACAAAGGGGGCGACTGAAAACTGAAAGAAGAGAACGAAACCAGAGGTTCTTGGAGCCTGGCGATGGTACCCTCGACGCCAACGCTAGCGAAGAATAGAAGCGAGCAAAAACCAGTATAATATGAAGGTACAAGTATGCATGTGTGTGTGACTGGGAGTGAGGGGGGGGGGGGGGGGCACTGACGAGGACGAGGAAGACGAAGCAAAAAGGGGAAAGACAGCTGAGAGCTATTGAGGACGGACAGAGAGAGGAGGAATGAGGGAAGCGTGTGTTCAGTGAAGGGGGGAGGGGAGGGTTGTCAGCGAAACATTTGAGCGGAAAGCATTATGAAGAGGTTGGCGGGAGTGGGAGGAAGTCCGGGAATATTGATTGAGGGCGGCGAAGTAGGATGGATGAAGACAGTGAAGTGTGAGACGTAAGGAGCAGGGTGATGGAGGGCGGTAGCTGTGGAGAGAAGGGGTTGGTTAGCAGGAGGTTTGTGGTTGAGGAATTAGATCGAAGGGAATCACCACCTTCCCCAAAGCAAAAAAATGCCGCCTCCACTCCTTTCGCATTCATTCTAACACACAGTGACGCAAACGTAGACACACACACGCACAACCACAATTATACTAAATACTTTTAACCCACACACAGATATAGACACACAAGCACAGACTCGCACAAAAACAAAATCTACTGAGTACATTTCAACCTACACACATAAACACAAAAACTCTCACTCACGTAACCATAGGAAGTACATCCAGTAATACTATGTGTGTGCGTGTGTGTGTAATTGCGCGTGTGTCTATGTCGATATCACTGTGCAGGGGAAGCAGGGTGGTTGTGAAGGACACGGTGTTGCAAAGAGGTGTAACGGTCATTGATTGGGAACTCTTTACCGGTCCGAGAATGAAGTAAGGGTGGCGTGGGGCATGGAACTGGAATTGGTTAAGGATTTGAGAGGGTGTGACAAGGAGAGGGGCTGATAAATGAATCAAGAGGTGGAAGTCGTGCAACTGCCATAAATGGTGGTAAATGCGGATGGAGGGCGTGGAGGGGATGGAAAAAGTTGGTGAAGTTTGTGGGAAGGAGGAAACACGCCATGACTGGGACGAAAAATCACGTGAAAATAAAGACGACAGGACCGGAGGCGGCATTTTCTAGTCTGGGGGAAGGTGGTGATGAAGTAGAATGGGAGGGAAATGCGGAATATGAATTTATCTGGGAAGGCGGGACTGGATGAAAAAGGTGTGGGGGGGAGGGATGAACACAGCACATGTAGGGAGGTGTGGTTGGAGGAGAAGGGGAAAAGGAGGGACTAGGAGTTGGCCAGTGCGCGAGGGCAGGGGAACAGGAGGAGGGGCATTCTTCACGGATGTGGGAGTGGGCGTGACGAAAGATTGAATGGGGGAGACGGTAAAGAGCGGTCGAAACGTAAGTCAATTTACGGAAAATAAAACGAACAAAGAACAAGTGGGATTGGAAAATGCAGTGGTAAGCGTTGGGAGTGGAAAACGATGGAGGAAAGGCGTGTGTCAGAGAATTGGGGGGAAAGGGCGAGGCAAGTAAGCACGCAAAGGGGGGGGGGGGTAAGAATCTACATTGTAATGGAGACGGGAATGAACGGGGATGGGAACAAAAAATCATGAGTGGTCAGATAATGGAAAGAGTAGGCACCAAAAAACAAAACAGACACATGGGGGGACAAGATAACTGACAATCATTAGGGGAAGTGTTACTGCAGGACAAATTGTATGTGTGTGTGTGTGTGTGTTGGGGAGGGGGGGGGGGTTAACATTTGGTGTATGGGCGAGTGAGGAGGAACGGAGAGGGTAGGCGGGAGAGATTGACAGGGGCAAGGGTGATATGAATAGAAGGTCCAAATAATAGATGGCAAAGAATTAGAATGCAAGGTGGGACTGGTAGGAGCGGACGGCATGGACAGCAAAGCGGGGGTGGTGGAGGATGGAAATGTGACACGGAGGAGAGGGGTGGAGAGCGAATGAAGTCATTTGTTAAATTGTGTAAAATCAAGACAAAAGGGGGGAGTGTCTTGATTGGATGATAGAGCGGAAAGGAGAGAGGAAGGGGAAATAGCAGAGAGTGGGATTGAAAAATTGAGCGAGCATACCAAGACATGTTGGGAACCCGAGAAAAAGTAAGACTGACGGAGAAATAGAAAGAAGTAATGGAGAGGCAGCAGTTACTGGAAAAGGTTGGGACTGCGGAAAAATAGGACAAGTAGAGAATCATTGGGGGAAAGTGGGTGGAGATAAAGAGGATGAATGAGAGTGATGGATGGGCGATAGGAGCAGGAAGGAGCTGCTGGGAGGGAGAGAGAGAGCAGAAGAAGGGCATTTGCTAGGAAAGGGGGGTGTGAAAATGACAAAGGGCGGAAGCAGAACAGAGTTTCAATGCTGCTAAATGACAGACAAAGGAACGGAAAGTGGGATTGACAGGAGTGGATGGGACGACTGGACATTACAGCACAGCGGGAGTGGTGGGGATTGAATGAGGCACAAGAAGGGGCAAGGTGAATAAGAGAAGGCAGCTAGAAGACATAATTAAGGAAAGGCGAAAAGGGGAGGGAAACAAGGGAAAGCATATGTACCACGGAAACGGGGAAATACAATTCAGCGACATGAACAAGAGTGAATTGGGTGAGTGGGTGATTAGAGGAAAGGTGTGAGAACTAGGTGCGCATGGGTCGTGTTGGTGGTAGACGCACCTGTATTGATAGTCCCAACGTCGCCACAGTGGGGCCCACCAGAATGACGGCCCGAGCCCAAAGGTAGTCCGTCAGCACATTGTCAAAAAGACCTGAAAAATAACGGAGAAGATGTGATATTGCCATTGCCAATGTCGTCCATTCGCGCTGCCTTCTGTCTCGACCAATTGACGCAGATGCGGAGGAGGCCACCACGGCAGCCTGGAATGCCCTACACCTCTATATAGATGAGAGGCAGACTGACTAGTTGGGCAGCGGTGGGGCCACTGACCTTTCATGAGCGTCCACCCGTAAGTCTTTCCCGAAACATCCTCCAAACGCAGGCTACCGTCCAGCTGCAGCGCAATGAGCACGGGCCCAACTCCCGTCATGATGAGCAGACCCATGAATCCAAAGAACTGTGACATCCCGAGCGCCTGCCACCCACAGCAACCGGCAACCAATCACACATACTCAGCAATAACATAGGTGTCATCCGAACAACGCTGCCGCTCGCAAAGAGGTAACAGTGGGGTGGGGTTGGGGTACCTCATCGTGCGGGAGGCACTTCTTGATGGCCAGCGTGTAGGCGGCGTAGAAGAAGCTGGATATGAGGGTGAGGGCGTCGCCCCAAAGGCTGCCTGCTTTTGAGGAGGACTGGTCAGCGAGGCCGACACATGAGGTTCCTGCAGCAAAATGCAAATACATTAAAAGTGCAACACACACACACACACACACACGCGCGCGCGCGGGCTGCTTGTTGACGCCACAGCAGGTACAGACACAGGTGGACAAAGGAGAGAGGGAAAGGTAACATGGGGGAGACCAGAGAGGGCGGTGGGGGGGGGGGGGGGGGGGGGGGGGGGAGTGAATGACAGTGAACAAGAGGTGCCCCCTGTTCCTCCCTTAATCTCACCAGCCATGCACATTACGACGCACAGCAGCTTCTGCGTTGTGTACTTTTCGCCCAGAAACAGCACGGAGCCGAGGAAGGTGAACATGGAGGCGGCTGAGGAGAGCACGGTGTTGGAGGTGACTGAGGTGAGGGAGAGAGAATGGTTGAAGGTGAACTGTGCCAAAAACCACAGCGGTGCCACCTGCGCAGCCATAACGCAGGTAGTTCTCGAATGCATATCAAGTGAGCTTGGCATTGAGAGCCACTCTGCGAAACCACTATCATATATAAACCTTCTGAAGTGTACGTGTGTCTGTCTGTTTGATGCTCTCACCAGCAGCGCCGCCTTGAATGTCTTCCCCGAGGAGTAACGCTCCACACACTGTGTGGCAGGGAGGAGTGCCCCGCCCTCTCGGGGCGGCTCCAGCAGAGGTCCTACGCCCGCTTCGTCAGGCAACTCATGGCATGCGTCCCCTCCATTCCTACGAGAACCACAGCGCAGCATCACATGTCGCAATCCTCATTCCTCCCTCTTTCTCCTCTTTCTCTCTCTCACACCTTTTTCATCTATCCATCTATTTGTCTCTTCCTGTCGATCTATCCCTCCCTCTCTCACCCTTTCTCTCTCTCTATATCAATCTCGCTCTCTGTATCTCTCATCTTCCCCTCTCCCTTTCATCTATCTCTCTCTCCCTCTCCCCCCACCCCACAAGACAGCCATGAAACAAATGGAAAGAATGAATATGCGACAGTGCAGAGCAAATGACGGAAAACACTACCCCGTGAATGATGCACACGCCAACAGCTCCTCCCTGACACCTCAGATTCAGCGCTTGGCTATGGGGTCAGCATGTGCATTGGTATGCCTAAGTCTGAAGCCTGCGGTTGGATTTGTGTGTGTGTGTGTGTGTGTGTGTGTGTGTGTGTGTGTGTGTGTGTGTGAAGGGGCGCTCACCCGCTTTGACTCGCAACGCCACCGCGCGCTTTTCCGTGACTGCAGGCCTGCCACCTCACGCACAGCGTGAAGATGGGGAGGTAGAGGCTGAACATGGAGTTGGCGATGTAGGTGAGGGGGAGGGGGCCCAGGCCGCCGCTCTCGATGCCTTGCACCAGAAAGGAGGCGGCCACCCATATCAGCGCGGTGGTGACCACGAAGCTGAGCCCTTTCACGTACAGAGGGTCCATAGCGAAACTGCGCAGCCGACGCGCGCGCAGCACTTTACGCACGCTCCCCTACGGCTTGGGACAACGGCCACCTGCCGGCTGTGAAAGCAGGGCGCCACACCTTCAGCTCTGCCGCGCGACCGGTGCCCAGGTATGCAGGTGACGGAGCCGACTACTTGGAACAGCAACGGGTTTGACCTATGTCGCACGGCGCTTCGACGTACGTACATGTACAGATACGACAGGAGAAATGAGCTGACAAGGCAGCGATCGCCGTGCGCCGCCCGCCGCCCTGGGCAGAGTTTCACCACCGGCTAGCTGGTTATCAGTGTCGCGGCTCTGTCGGAAAAGTGAGAGATGTGGCTTGCAAAGGGCGCTCTCCGTTGAGACTTCAACATTACGTAGTAGCGCTTGAGGCGATGCCGACCATGCGCTGATGGCGACGAGTCCCTCATTATTGTTCTCGCGGCGGTTGGCGTCGTCGTCAACGAAATCACACGGTCCCGCACGAGGGCGCCAAGGCGCCACACGACCGGACTGATCAGGCTCCGTAGTACCAGTACATGTACGACACGGGAAGTTTATCGTCGACAGCGGATGAAATCAGGTTAAAAAAAAAAAGATTTACGTCGATCACCAGCACATCAGGATAATTCATATCGGTTTTCTCAATTTTTATAAATATAAGAAATATATCTGTACATTCACCACCGGAATTTTATCAAATATTTCGTATTGATATTCTGCTAATCGCGAGCAGGGACACTGTTTTGTCGGACGTTTATCGGAGTTCTCTTCTGTGGCGATGGTACGTATTGCCCTACACACAAAGAAAATTCCACTACCGCGGGCAGGATAGTTTACCTATGAGCGCAGGGCCCGCAGAGACACTGCCCCCTAAAAAACTACAGGCACAGGCGCGTCGCTGCCGTTATTTCTACCTGTTCGCTGGCTGCGTCTGTCAGGAGTGCAAGGTAGAACTGGTGGCTTGAATTACGGCGCTCATAGAGAGAGTCCGCGCCCTCGGGGCGCCGCGGTCGGCAAGATGGTGAAGACGAAGGGCGGACGGCTGATGAACCCGGCGGACGCGTTCCGGAAGGAGCAGCGGAAGAAGGAGATCAAGCGCAACAAGCTCGAGCGCTCCTTCCAGCGTGATGTCGGGAGTAGTAAGAGCAAACCGGAGGAGCTGCTGGATCAGCTGAAGGAACTGGTGGAGCAGGAGCAGCGGGATGGGCAGCTGAGCCGAGCGGAGAAGCTCAGAAAACGAGTGCTGCAGGACGCATACGAAATGTCAATGAAAAGACACAAGGCACGCCAAAGCCCCCACCCATCCCACGTAGTCCTGCACACCCGCTGGCCATTTGGTGGCCTGCTTGGCCTTGTTGGCTGCGCTACGTTAAAGCTCAAGGGTCGCTGTGGAAGCCGCATGCGTCTTTTTTCTCGCCCCTATCCTATCTATTCCATTATTTTATTTTGTTTGCTTTCGCGTTGAGAGTTATCAGAGATTTGTGGCATGGGCAGTGCGGATTGCGTTGTGTGGTGGTCTGGGCTGCGTGAGGAGGAGGATGTTACTTGAGAGCATGCTTTCACTGCTTGGCAACAGGAGGCTGCTGGGAGCTCAGGGGAGGGGAAAACGGTGGCCGCGACAGTGACCAACGCGTATGGGCATGGCGTGCCTGAGGGCAGAATAGAGGACTCTGTGTATTACCACCCCATTCACAATCCAACCGCCACGCCACCCCCAGGGAAGCCGCAGCGCTACAAGTCCACCGTGAAGTATGCACCGCCGGAGGCGCCCCGTGCTGCCTCCTCCTCTGCACCGCTGCCCGTACCCGCCGCCCCTCCTCTTCCCTCTGGACCCGCACCCGAGGGCATCCCTGTCCCAGCTGCCCCCCCGCTTCCTGGTGGTCAGGCACCATACCATGATAACGGTGTGCCGCCAAATCTGATACGCACCCATTCTGACACATTTTGCATTGTTATCGTCGACTGTGCTGAGCACGCACAATCGCATTGACGCCTTCCTTCCTTTTTACACACTCAATAGTAGGCATACTCACTAATCCCCCTCCCCCCTTCACACACACACACACGCATTCACGAATAACCAAAGATATACATCACGCAAATTCACATTGATCGTTTGTTTCATAAATACGCGCGCAAATGAGAATCAAATGCACAGAGCTACTATGTTTCACTCACGCAAACTCATGGCGTATATCATTCACGTGCGCAAACACGTGTGGAACCATGCATACACACACACACACACACACACACACACACACACACACACACACACACACACACATTCACGAATAACCAGATACACATCACGCAAATTCACATTGATCGTTTGTTTCATAAATACGGGCGCAAACGAGAATCAAATGCACAGAGCTGCTATGTTACACTCACGCAAACTCATGGCGTATGTCATTCACGTGCGCACACACGTGTGCAACCACACACACACACACACACACACACACACACACACACACACACACGCACGCACATATTCGCGCAAACACACCGTCAATCACACTACACATGAGTTTCCTTTTCCCAGAGTACCTTTACCCGTCCACTCATTGGCACACACTCGCACGCACGTGTTGCTCACGCGTACAGACTCTAGCAGCCGTTCAATCGGTTTCACACTCAAAATCGTCTGTGAAACATATACACACTCCCACACCCATCAACAATCATGCTCCTCTATAATGTTGCGCTCGCATAAAGTCACGGTCTCTCTCTCTCTCTCTCTCTCTCTCTCTCTCTCTCTCACACACACACACACACACACACACACACGCACACACACACACACACACACACACACACGTACACACACGCACACACACACACACGTACACACACGCACACACAGAAAGACACATTTACTCCGTCACTCGCCCTCGCTCACTTTGGCACTAACTTTAATTCGCTCGCGCACTCTCACACACGTTGACTCACTCTCAGATACTCAGTCACGCACTCTCACGCACTTTTTCACTAATGCGCTCACTTGCTCACGCACTCTCACACTGCCTCACTCTCATTCACTCATACACTGACGCACGCACCCAATCCCGTCCAATTTCTCACTGTCAATCACCTAGACAATCTCATACCCTCATTCACTCGCTCTCACTTACTCTCACTAACGAACACACTCGTTTACTCACACACTCACTCCCACTTACGCAGTCACACTCGTAGTGGCTCACTCACACAGCCGCTCACTCACGTAGTCACTCTCATACTCGCTCACTCATACACTCCCAACCTCACCCACACACTCGCTCACTCACGCAGTCACTCTTACTGTGGGTCACTCACATGCTCCCTCGCTCACCCACACACTCGCTCGCTCAGTCTCACACTCACTCGTGGTCTGGAACGGCGAGATATTTCTTTCACGCTGTTTGAGTGCATGTAATGGAGTCGTTGAAACCCTGCACGACTATATCCGATACACTGAATTTGTTTCTTTTGCAAACCCGAATGCTAATACCAAGTGTTGCCTTCCTCTGCAGCCGTGCTCCCCCCACCCCCAGGCCCGCCACCCTCACAACGAGGTAAACAAAACTACGCCCCCCTTCTTCTTTCCCAACGGCTCTCTAAATCGTATGTTCTGTTTTCAGTATGAGCCCCTACATCCCTATCATTCCACAGGCGAAGTTCGTGACTTCCACATCTTAAGCCATACTCGATTTATGTAGCATGCTTCTGATGTGTGTGCAGCCGACGGGGCGGAGGGGGGCGGCGGCGATGGAGGGCCTCCCCCGGTGCTCCCCCCTCCCCCCGGCCCTCCACCACCCACAGCCACATCCGCGCCCCTCCCGCCTCCCTCGGGCCCGCCTCCTGCCTTCTCCAACCCCCTCCCACCCCCGCCCACCCCCCCACCAGGCTTCAACTCCCAGCTGCCCCCACCACCCGGCCCTCCCCCGGGCTCTGCTCCCCCTCCCACCCTCCCTCCTCCCCCGGGGCCCCCACCCGGCCCCAACGCCCGCCTGCCCCCTCCCCCCACCCCTCCACCAGGCTTCAATTCCCAGTTGCCCCCGCCACCCGGCCCCCCGCCAGCAGCGCGCCCAGGGGGCCGCCTCCCGCCCCCGCCAGGCCCTCCTCCGGCATTAGCGCAGCCAGGTGACCTCAGCCCCCGACTGTATTGTCTATTGCCGCCGTGCGTCGTCAAGGCGTGGCGTACTTTTTGTGTAGCTGGCTATTGTTCAACCATTACTCGAACCAGTTTCGAAGGGAGGCAATTGCGTTGCGGTTCAGATATGAATACGCCATTGGACGAGACACATTGAACTGCCGTCTCCCTTTGTGTGTGTGTATGTGTGTGTTTGTGCTAATTCAGGGCAAAACAGCAAAAAGGAGGTCACCAAAGTTGTGTCTGCGGCCTCCACTGTCGTCAAGCGTCCACTCGCCCAGAATGATAGGGCGCTGACGTCGATGGTAAGCGCCTCATTTTTATCTTTGTTTGCACCGCCTTTCGATTACCTGCCCCTGAGAAAAGGGGAGAGGTGTTATTGAGAGTGTGCGGGTTGGGGGCTGGCCTTTTGTGCGCAGGTGCCGGCAGCGCTGCGGGTGAAGAGGGATGCTGCTGCGGCCGCCGCTGCCGCCAAGGCAAGGAAGGCGGCCATCGCGCCGGGCTTTGGCCTGGCGCCTCAGCCGATGGCGTCGCACGCGCCCAACTCCGCCGTCAGTCTCGCCTCTAAATCCGGCGCCGGCTCGAAGGACCAGAGCTATCTGAGTTTTCTGGAGGAGATGCAGGAGCTGGGCGCCTTTGACGCGGGCGCCTCGTGAATGCTGAGCTACTCTTGTAAGGTCGCTCCACTGTGTTTGTGTCGCTCCGTCTTAACCAAAGAAAATGTCCCCCATTCATCCATTCGCTCTGTCTATTGAAATCGACAACGACTCACCTCCCCAACCACAACGCACCTCCATCTGCTGCGCATGGTGTTGTGTTCCTACGAGCATCCAGTGCGCATCGCATAGTTTCGCGCATGTTACTGACCGCTCACGAACGCGAGTTCGTTCACCAATGAATGCGTTTGTACGTAGGCATTTCCCCTAATTTTTTACCTAACTGATTGTTCTTTATTCGTGTTTATTGTAAATAAATGATTTCCTGGTCATATTCTAGAGGTTGATTTAAGTTCTCAGTCTATTGTATTCTTTATAGCGCGCTGTTCGAGATCTGCGAATGTTTCCGTGTTCGAGATCACCGCTCGTCTGCAATGTCTTGTGTTGCTCGAAATCGGGAGGTGCACGCAAGAGTGCAAGTAATAATGACAAGAGTGCAAATAACTCGCTTCCTGGAAACACGTGCCTCGGAGCAAAACACGAGCCACATCATCCAATCCCAGATGGTGACGTGCCAACACTGGTCGGTGTGCTCATTTCTCCTATATCCAGCTTAATTATAAAAATCTGGCAGGGATAAATGTGGTCGTCACAAGCTTGAAGGGTGTAAAACCCTAAAACTCTAAAGCTGCGAACAATTGAAAGAAAACATCGTTGCTTCTGAAATATTTTCTCACAATTTAGCTTGCGCCGTGAAGTACCTGCGTGTCATCCGTTGATGGGAATCACTTGCAAATGTCAACTGAACAAAAGTTAGGGTTGCAGTAATCAGCGCAGTAAAGAAATGAATAAGCACCTCAGAAACTGCCGCGCAATCAGCTGAGCTTCGCATAACACTAACTAAAACCTTTCGACCGTCTGCGTAAACGCAAACCTATTGGGACTGCTACTCTACGGACGTGCCACCTGCAAGACGCCAAACATTTGTGACCTTAAATGACAAAAATGCATCGGAGCTGAATCATTTTCACCTTTTTCATACATTTTGATGATATAGGCGATACATTTTTGCACCGCGCTCGCTGTGCATCAACCCACCTCCCCCCCCCCCTTTTACCCCAAAGAAACTATTTCAGTTGTGGATTATCATGGTGTTCACTAAATATCGCCTCTTTTATTTTGCATGAAATCGCGACGGGCAGTACCCATTAGCGTCATTGCATGGCGAGTGTGACTTCCACCAGCCGGCGAGTGGGGCAAATTGGACACCCACACTGGCGCTTCACCCCACTCGCCCCCAGCTGTAGCGCTGCAAAACCGTCGGGCGTTGGGCTGACCTCACTCAGCAGATGACAGCACCGCACATAATATAGCATGCGCCGCTCATTCGAACAGAATTTGGAGTAGGCACCACTCAGTAGGCGACCAATAGGCGGTAGTGTCACTTTCCTCATGTGTGCATCGCCCGCTCATCTTGCGCCCCGGTTGTGTTTACCCCCAACATCGTCTGGAGGGCAGTGGGTACCGTGCAGCTGATTTTGTTGACGAGCGACAAAACGGCGCAGATTGGTGTGTCTGCAAACTCAATCGTTGAGAGGCTGTGCATTTTGATGTTTAACAGCCGGTGTCCTCGCCAGGAAGCGAAGCAGGAGAGATTCCACCAACAAGTCAGAAAGATTTGGCTTAGGGTGTAGCCACTTTAATTGCATTTGGATGTGCGTAGTGATGTAATTTATGATTTATTTGTTTGTCGCGTTCAGCGCATAATAATAAGTATGGAATGCAATTGAAACGTGGGTTTGCGAGATTTCACTGGGATCGACGGAAGAAATTAACAATTTCCCGCTTGGATGGCAAGGAAGTCAAATGAGGGGGGGCTGTCGCTACCGATTTGAACGGAAGGAACCACGTAGCGCCAAGAAAACAAAAAAATCTTGCTTGCACAACCTATCAAGACGAATCGAATGAGAACGGCATAAGTTTCATTGTTTTAGGTTCAATTCTTATCCCGCCAAAATTGAATGAGTTGTGTGCAATGAAAAAATGAAGTCGGTCTCAATGGACCGAGTATGAAGACTTTTTAATTTGCAACATGCACAAATTGCTTTATGGGCGGCCACTTGTGGAACGCATGTCGCTCCCAATACACAATGCATAGATTACACAACGCTTCTATAATCTGCGCTGTCAAGGCAATAAGAAGAGCGGACGAAGCCTCATCTCCGCATTAAATAGGGTGGGTGCGGTGCCATGTCATACATTCAGACAACGACATTGGTCAATTCTTTTATGCGTGTGCCATATGTGTATGCGCACAATGTAATGCTTACCTTTTATTGCCGTGTCTTGGGTTCCGTGATGACCATGTTGTCACTCCTGCCCTCTTGCCACCCCCCCCCCCCCCCCCCCCCCCCCCCCCCCTTCCCTGCGTCCGCAGTCTATTGCAATTCTTTGAGGTCGCCACATTTGTATTGATATGAGCAAGTACGGGTAGTTTCTGGACGATGCGTTTGCGCCAAGCAGGCCAGGGTATGCCGCTATACTACTGCCGGCCGCATTGAGTACGGGTACCCGCATGATCTTCGTTGAAAAGTATGGGATTACAAAATAAAAGCCACGGGTACAGGTAGGGTACCCCGCGGCCATTTTCCCTGTCCGTGCTCATGTTGTTCTTTCTGTAATTCATTATACCCCGCGGCCTGCTTATTAGACCCGTTTAAAAATTTCTTACAAGAAAAAGCAGTGGAGGCCACCTAGCAAGAAAAAGAAAGAAAGGAAGATATTATTAGACCCGTTTGGTTTTCCCTTTTCAATATTTTTGTGGTTTCCATTTCCACTCATAATTGTTTCCTGGTATAAATAAGGTAGTACTGTCGGTTTCACCTCGACAAAAGTAAATTAGCCATGCGAAATTAACCTCGGGCTTAGGTTTTTTCCTCTTTATTTATTCTTTTTGATTGGTAGCGTCCACTGCTTTTTCATGTAAGAATTTGATTACAACGTGTGAGCGATAAATTGGCATTGTATATCGCCATTTTAGCTGGTGAGCTGCCTCGAACGAGGAGCAAGTGAAGGTGTGGTGGTGGTGGTGAGGCCCCTTAATCTTACGTGAGGCCCCTTAATCTTACTTGGATACCCATACACCGATTGCGCCATTACTACATCGCAAGGCAGCGCAAGCTTCGAAAACGTACATTATTGAGAACGCATCACCAGCACTCAGAGATAACCGCACTGCAGCGATATGCGGGGAATGAAGGCGACGGGTACACAGGATTTAGGTCAATATGTGTGGCGGTATACGATACGTCAATTCATATTTCACCCCCTCACCACCCTGGCCCGCAACTTGCACCCTTAATTTACCACCCATACATAGTTGCGTGAATGTGCGCTCCAATCAGCGACTAATCGTTGTAGTGCCCAGGGTGTTGAAGACCCTTTGGTCATTGGTGCATTGTCTGAACACACAGACGAAGGTCCCCGCATGCTCCTACAATGCGGCCAACGAATTAACTACGATGCCAATACAATTACAGGGAATTGCTGGGTTTCTTCGATCTGCAGTACCGCAGCCAACAGCGTCTCCCTTTCTTGATATCCTTGTGCTTTGATGGCTATGTTTCCTTTTGGCGAGTTGGGCTGTGGCGAAACGCGTGTGAAATGTCGCTGTGCTGTGATACATCACAGCGGTATAGAATGGTATGGCTATAGCGGGCCTGTCATTGTATTTGCAGAATGTAGTCGCTGCACAACAGTAGTTCTTCTTGTAATCAAAACTAAAGTGTGTTTCGAAGCAGTGGATTAGCGCGTTTTACATCAGTCGGCGTGCCGTAACTCTCAGAATGTGTGCCGTAACTCTCCGAATGTGCACCCCATAAACGAAATTCGGCTGTACGGGTAATTTTTCTTACAGCAGTATTTTCAATCTATTGAGGTTACCGTACCAAATATTTAAAATTCTTGTAAATCAACGCAGTGCCGCACCAAATACTTCATTCTGTATTTACCCTATGTCACATTTTGCCAAATATGTCAGTTTCTTACAATTTATCCAAAGACACTCACAGGCGGGGCATGGGGGACGATTAGCGCATATTGTAGGGTTGGGAGGGAGGATTCGCGCGAAGCTTAGATTGGCTGAGCGCGAAAGCTGAGACTGGCAGGCCCGTAGCTAGTTCCAGGTTATGAGGCAAGGGCTAGCTAGAGCTGACCGTTGGGGAAGTCTTTTGGTCGTTGGTTGGTTGCGTCTAACTACCATGGCAAGGTGGTTGTCATGTAGGTGCGACGCGCCGTTAACAACGGTAACAATAACTGCTAGAGTTACTGTCCCGTACATATGCGAGTTGGATATTTAAACCTCTATATGTCAATCAATTTGACCATAAAATCACTTTCATGTACGTGTACCCGTACTTGTCGTTACATTTGGCACCGTTTTTACAATAGTCATTTTCGACATGAACACTTCAATATTAGATCAGATTTCTCAACGTCACCTTGTTGTTTATGTGACGGTCACAAGTGCTCGCACGAACATCAATGTTTTCATATAGGTGCTCGTCTCCCACTCCCGGGCAGTCTTGCATTGGGAGCTCAACATGGCAAACTCGATGCGGACCTCCGCACTTCCGCTTTGCATGGCACCCCTTAGTTCGTTTACCGGTCGATGACTACTATTCCTTTGCTGTGAAGGATGAAGGTCGGTTGGCGCCTATGCCGACTGAGTTGGCTTATCGCCTGCTAGCTATTTTGGTGGCAGTTCGTCGTTTCACTAGCATGGGTGTTGCATACTCTCGTTCATTGCATTTTGATAGTTATGTCCGCATGCAACATTTCGTTCGTCGATCTCCTTTTGTTCCTTTTCAACATTTTCTGGGGGATGTGCACCGAGAGTTCATGCAACGTCTTTCTGCTGCTCTTCATCGTACTTTGGGTTCATGTTTTCGCAACGCTTTGCAAGAGGGCAGTGCTGATGTTGTGGTATGCCTTCATGTTCCTCGGGCTTGGATGTTGTCCTCTTTTCTTCTTCTTGCTTGGTGGTCTCCATTGTTTTTTCTTGTAAGAATACTGCTTGATTTGATTCGATTCGAAACAGAAAACCATATGAGCGTCAAATGAATATCCTATAAAAAATATAATAAATGAAAACACAAATACCGACGGGATGATGTTGAATACGAGTCGATGGAGATGTTCAGCACGTTCACTGTGAACTAGTCGCGGTCCGCTCGGTTGATGCCAAGCGCGCAGAAGCCGTCATGCCGGTCGAAGCTAAACATCTAGTCTCCTTTTGTGGTTAGGTGCTTGACCCCCAATAGCGTCTCCATCTTCGGTCGTTTCCACACGCGATCCTTGTTTAGTGGTTGTAGGTTGCAAATGAGCCTATGTTGTAAGTAATACTCACTATTTATTAGTTACAGATAGCTATTGTAAGCTACTCTAGATATGATTCGTACATGTCTAGATCGGGCACATCAATACACTGTTTCTTCTAGATACACAGATGTCGTTACTAGGCTACAGCTCTCCACTTCCTTAGTCCCGACACCACGCCTCGGGCCGGTTGTCTATGTGACTGTTCTATTTGCGTGATTGTGATTGTAACTACGTATGCGTTAGTTACCTTCCATGCTGAACGTATACGCACGGTTCAAAAGGTTATGGGCCCTCGCCTCAAGTCACTCACACGCGACAACTTTTTTTCGGCGAGTTGCGATCGACAACTCTCCCGCGGAAGGCAAGTTCTCATAGAAACATGGTACTTCTACCATGAAGTCGCCGATACCGTCACTATAAACTGCGTTTTAATACCACCGCAACACCCCACCTAAGTCAGCTAGCCGAGGACGCCAGTCAGCCAAACACACCGACGCACTCGTCTAGTGTGGACATGTTGCATACAAGTCTAAGTCGGAGAAAGGGAGGGCCACTAGTGGGTGAATACGCATACACATGGTGCACGACAACATATTGATATAATATCTTTACTTAGTATTAGCAACACATCCGCCAACGCGACGCGACACTTGGCTTGGCCGTGGCAACAACTCGTGCCCCACACTGGTGGAGGATACAAAAAAGGTACTTTGAGTCCATGCGGGGAATGGCCGTGGGGCCATCGGGTCGAGGGGCCGTCGGGCAACATGCTGTCTCTCTGGAACCATTGTAAGGCACATGTACTGCTAGTGGTTCTTACCCCCGCATGTCGCTACTTGCCGGCGCCGCCGTTCGCAATGGCGCCGAAACTTCGCTCAGCGGAACCGCTTGACACCACCCTCAACAATGACAACGAGCACAATTCTTACCACATCACTCGGGACACCACCTCGCGCTCATCCTTGAGCATATGACACTCATCAACGCGCGACTAGACGCACACGCCGCTAAGTTTGCTACTCAGCGCAAGTGTGACGCATTTCCCGACACCCCGCGCTATGTGCAAGCCGCGACTCCATTTCAGCTGCCACCCCCACCACCACTCCCTTAGTTCGGGCATCATGACCCAAAGTTTCCGGCTGGCCAGACCCACCTCGTGTTGTTCCGGCCCCACCAATCACAACGTTTATGGCAGCCAGCCATGAATCCTATGGAGGACGTGGTCATCCCAATCGTGGTTGTCGCGCTTGTCGCGGTTTGTCAAACAAGTGCATTCCGTGCGGCCGCTTGGACCACATAATCTCGTCCAGCACAACCTTTGATGCAACATTGTTAAAGTGGACACTCGCAAAGCGCAAGATGATTGTGCAAAAGTATGGCACCCCCGGCAGCCATGCCTCAGCCTGCATTGTCGTCTTGAGTGACGTCTCTCACGATGACACTCATGCCACTGCGTCGGAGGACATGCCCACCCTGGAGGAGTGCACCGATGCTTATGACACATAGGCCAGTAATTCCTTCACCTCCGTTGCTATCTCATCCGCCCTCATCCCCGGACGTGACCTCTCAGCATTCAAGGTAGTCTATTCGGCATGCTCGATCAGTCTCACTGCTTTTCGCGGCGATTTCGGTACGTTAAAGTCACCTTCGGGCTCTTTTGGAATCGGCGGTGTCGGGGTTAACGTCTAGGACAATGGTATTGTCATACTCGCCATTCCCCTTATGTTAGGCCAGATAATCTATCGCACTTTCCACGCACTGTATACCCCAGATCTTTCCCCGCGGTCGGCTCAGCGCATTGGGCGCCTACTAAGCGTTAGTTGGATGTAGACACACTGCGGCTGCGAATTCCTCTTTCCAACAGATTCTGACCTCCATCCTCGGATTGCTCGTGGTCCCCACATGAATGGGAGTGCTGAAACCTTCGGGAAACGGTCTCTACCTTCTGAGCAACACCAAACGCCCGCAGGGGACACCCCATGTGAACACCTTAGCCGTATTATACATTAGTTTAGCCCTAACCGTACACTATGACTATATCCTTTGGCACCGCCGCTGTGGGCACCTTAACATGCATAGCCTTTAGGCACAGTATGACCACGGTGTTCCGTCGATTCCGGCGTTACCGGGCTCAGTTAAAACTGTTTCGTGAGATTCTTGCCTATTGCACAAAGCAAGCGTTGCGCCACGCAATGCATTTGCCTATCACGGACCGGCACGCCCCCTCATGAATTTGTCGTTAGATATCTGGGGCCATGTGAATTTCCCTTTGTTGGAATCGGGAACGGATAGTTACACGTAGGGTTGTGCCAGCCCCACAAGGGGGCCGGGTGTGGTGACTAGAGAAGTGTGAAGGAGAGAGATGGCGGCCGGCGAAGGCACCGGCAGGGCCGGCCGACCACTAATATGGAATAGAGTACCGCTGATAGCATAACACTCAGTTCTAGGATAACAAATAGCTACCTTGTACATAAGCACTAGGCAACGGGATGCTAGTGCCAACACCCCTCCCCTCAAGGTAGCCGAGGTCTTGACGTCGTCCTAGCTTGCGTCGAGGAAGGTGCCATCTTGGTCGAAGGTGTTGTGCTTGTAGAGTGTGTCTCATGCAAGGGACGTGTAGCGACATGCGCTCACTGGGACGTGCCGCTACCGGCGAGTTGCCGATAAGAAGCGGTTCCAAATGTACTTCGTAATGTGCTAATATATCATGTAGCGGGAAAAACTGTCCACGGGCGAATTAGCCGATGCATGAGAGCGACCGGCAAGGAAGAAGCAGAGCCAACAAGGCTGTCATAAGCGTGTATGCGCGCAAAAGCATAGACGGGCGTTGCTCGTCTTGACTCCCCCCTTTCGCCGTGGGTAAGGCTAGCTGCTCGCTAAGTTAGGTGAGCGTTGCGGCGTTGTATCGGGAAAAAAACAATAACAGTGCTAATTAAAGTACGCACGGGCCGAAGCTTCGCGGGTCGGTTTAAATGACAAGATCCGGTCGAGAGCATCGGTAGGCTGAAGAGTAGGTGAGACTGAAAGCTGGGTGGGGCAAGCGTGGCGCCGGGCGCTTTACACACGCTTTTTTCCTTTTCACGTGGGAGATGGTAGAACAGTCGCGGACAACCAGCTCGAAGGCGAAGCGTGGTGTCGGTTGGACGATGAATTGCTAGCGTGGCGCGAAGCGCTTTACACATGCTCTACTCTTTTTAACGTCGGAGTAAATAGGACTAGCGTGGCGCCGAGCGCTTTACACACGCTCTTCTCTAGTGTAACTTGGTGGAGGGCCCATAACATGTTAGAGTTGGGAACGGGTGGCTACACGTAGGGTCGTGCCGGCCCCACAAGGGGGCTGGGTGTGGTGACTAGAGAAGTGTGAAGGAGAGAGATGGCGGCCGGCGAAGGCACCGGTAGGACCGGCCGACCGCCACTAATAGGGAATAGAGTACCGCTAATAGCATAGCACTAAGTTCTAGGATGACAAATAGCTACCTTGTACATAAGCACTAGGCAACGGGATGCTAGTGCTAGCACCCCTCCCCTCATGGCCTACGCTATTGCCTTCTGTTTATCGATCACCACACCAACTACATGTGGGTGTGATTCCTTAAGTCGAAGGATGACACATGCCCGCAGCTCGAGTCCATACTCCTAGAAATCTGCCATGCGCTCGCACGGCACCACTCATCCTCGGGCGCCTTCGCCCCTAATCTGAAATTTGACTCATACTCTGTGTTCTAGGCCACCGCGACTCGCCTTATGTGTGGTCGGTTGGGTTTCGGCGTCCAATTCTCGGCCCGTATGCTCATCAACTGCTCGGCAAGGCCGAACGCCCTTGGCGCACACTCATACAGAATGCCTTTGCAATGCTGCACATCATGTATGTTCCGAACTCTGTGTGGTCATGCGCGATGAACACCGTCGTGTACCTTCGCAACCGTACATTCAGTCGCGCAATTGGTGTATCCGGTGGCGTTCCCCTCACCCTCCTCACGTCGCAGGAGCTATTTGCGTTTAAGTACCGTGTTTCCAGGTGCAATGTCTTTGCCAAGGTGCCCGACAAGCTCCGTCCCGCGGCTTCATGGTCGGCTACCCGCTTGACGCTCCGGGATATCACTTCTACAACCCAACTACACCACGCATCACCACGTCGGTGCATGTCGTGTTTCTAGAGAACGTCCTTGGCTTTTCCCCGTACCTTACTCTCGGCTTCGTGATCTCTGATAGGTCCGAAACGGAAGGTAACCACGGTTCAGAACCCCAATCACACCCCCTTGATCTCGTCCCGTTTGATGCGGACGGGGCCCTTGATCTCGACCCGCGTGATGCAGCCGAGGCCCCGCCGCCGCATGAGCTCGACCGCCCACACCGTATGAGGTCCCACCCCGTTCGCTACGGCGAACTTGTGGCCCATCTGTCCGACCACCCCCACGTGCTTGTTGCCACGCGCTTCGACCATGAGGAAGGCAAAGCCACAAAGGACCTTGTCGCACAGCCCGATATGGCTACGTTAACTTCTAGCCCCCAACATCTGCCTGCGGGCGCCACGAGCCGTGCCATTGCTCTTTTGTCGGCCCGGGACTGCGTCGAGCCGACATCGTACCGTGCCGCCCTCACCCGTGCTCAAGCCCCTGACTGGCACATCGCCATGCTTCAAAAGTATGACTCCCTTATGGACAATGGCACGTGGGAACTCGTTGACCTCCCCGCCAAACGCACGGTCGTTAATATCATGTGGATCTACAAGACCAAGTCGGACACAGAGGGCAACGTATCATGCTTTGAAGCTCGCTTCGTGGCCAAGGGATGAAGTCAACGTGGGGAGCTATGCTACACGGAGACCTTCTCCCAGTTCATCCGCATGGCTAGCCTCTGCCTATTCCTTGCCATTGCCGTCGCCATGGACCTTGACCTCTGTCAACTTGAGGTCGACACATCGTTCCTATATGCCCACATCACATAATATGTTTACATCCGCCATTCGCTCGGATTCGCAAACGGCACGCGTAAGGTGTGCTACCTCAAACGCTGCCTCTACGGCCTCAAGCAACCCCCCCGCGAGTTTAACATGTTGCTCCGAGATTGGCAGGTTAACACTGGCTGGCAGCAATGTGTCTCCGACCCGTGCATCTACATCTTCCGCACCGGATCCGTACTCGCCATGATTGCCCTATACGTGGATGACATCCCGGCGGCGTGCAACGACACGGCAAGGCTATCCTCATTCAAGGCTCGACTTAGCGCGCGATTCAAGATCAAGGACTTGGGCATTCTATCCCAACTCCTTGGCATTCATGTCACACGCGACATGTATGCATGTACTATCTCTTTGGACCAGTCGAATTACTTACGTGATATTTTGGACAAGTACGGCATGGCGGACTGCAAACCTTCGTCACTCCCTATGGATCATGGCTTCGCGTCCGGCCTTGCGCACCGGGACTCGCCGCTCCTCACATGCGTGGCGAAGGACATTTATCCTGGGCTCTTGCGCAGCCTCTAGTATGCGACCGTCTCGACGCGCCCATACGTCTCCACAACATTGAGCATCCTTGGCTTTGCTCAGGCACATCCCGCGGAGGTTCACCTCCAAGCCCTCAAGAAGGTGGTCCGCTACCTCAAAGGCACCATCACTATGCGCTTGGCGTTGGGGAGGGGGAAAACCGATCACAACCTCCAAATCACATGCTTCGCTGACGCCGACTGGGCGAATGGCAGAATTACACGCAAGTCTCGCTAGGGCTACTTGTTCACACTCAGCCGAGGCCATGTCAGCTACAAGTCTAAGCAACGGACATGCGTCGCGCACTCCACTTGCGATGCGGAGTACTCCTCTGCAGCAGACGCCACCAAGGAGGGACTACACCTCCGCCGGCTCATAGGGGAGATCTTCAACGCCTCCATCACCGGAACTGCCACCATATCGGAGGACAATCAATTAGCCATCGCTTACTCCCATAACGCATTGGTCAGCGAGAAGACCAAAAACATCCGCCTAAAGTGGCACTTCTTGAGAGACCACGTGGAACAAGAAACAACCACGCTAAGGTATCTACACGGTGACCAAATAGTGGCAGACATGTTCACCAAACCACTACCATGACCGGCACTCACAAGACATTGCAGTGCGATCCTAGGAGACGTAGAACCTACGCACCACCTTACCCCATAGCTATCTTCATGGGGAGTGTTGCCAGTAATCACTAGTTACTAGTTACATATAGCTATTGTGAGCTATTCTAGATATGATTCGTACATGTCTAGATCGGACACACCGATACACTGTTTATTTTTCTGGATACAGAGCTATCGCTAGGCTATAGCTCTCCGCTTTCTTTGTCCCGACACCACGCCTCGGGCTGGTTGTCTCTATGGATGTTCAATTTGCGTGATCGTGACTGTAAATAATACGTATACGTTAGTTACCTTCCATGCTCAACGTGTATGCACGGTTCAAAAGCCTCCACTGGTTATTGCCCGGCTTGGGCACTAGGAAGAGTCAAGAAACACAGTCGATGCATGTAGAAGGCTCCCAAGCCCCGGCGTGGACCAAGCGCGCTAGTTCTCGGCTTACGAATTCTAGTTGGGTAAGAATGGCGTCCAGTAAGGACACTCCTTGGTTGAATCGTGGGGGTGGGCGGTTGTTTTTAAACGGGATAGAGACCCCTTCCCATATCCACTATAGGGACTGCACGCTCGCGCCGATTTTTCCACTCGCGCTAGCTCCGCCGCACGCAACGTCGCATGTAATCGGAGGCTAGGTTGCACGAATCGGCGTGGCGGTGCACAGTGCACACCACTAGCCCTTTGCCTTGGGCCTAGGCATTTTGCGTTCGAGTGCCTTGTCCTTTTCTCGCTTCTCGCGTTGGTCCTTGTCCTCTTACTCCTTGTCCTTGAGACTCTTGTCCGGCCGCGGGTTGAGTATGTCAGCGTTGCCTTCGTCGCCTTTGCCAGGCGTCGATTCCTTAAAGGTACGAGCGGCTTGAGCTTTTGCGGCCGCTTGGAGACTTGTTTCGATGCGTTTGTCTTCTAGGGCTGCGAGGAGGCCATCGACGCCGTTGGTGCTTCGGTCGGCTGCTTGGGTGTCGAAAAAGCGGGCGTAGACGAGGCGCTCTTCTCATGTGAGGGCCTTCGTGCCCCTGAAGCGTCGAACGTAGGTAAGTCGCGACTCGACGGCCCGCGTAACGGCCTTGTGCATCCGAACGGCCGCGTCGTGCATGTCCCATGCGTGCGATCGTGTCGCTGCGGTAGCGGTAATCGAACGAATCGTCGCCAAACTTGTTTTTGGCGCCGTGTCCGCGGCTGCACACTTGCACAGGAGACGCAATAGCACGCTAGGTCTTGATACTCGTCGCGGGAGGAAATTTGTTTTTCCTCGGTTAGGAATATGGTTTTCTCGTCGTGTCGAGGAGTCCCGGAGCAGATGCGTTTACCTATGGTGAAATGTCGTTGAACGCTCTCGGGAGTAAGTCAATCCAATCGCGCGGGTCGATGTACGTGGTATTGGTCACGTCAGCTTTTACCGGCGTGGCGTACTCGTCCACGCTCCCACCCTATAATACGGCGTTGGCCATTAGTGACGGAATGTATTAGGGGCAGGCGCGGTTTTTGTATGATCACCGTCTACCTTCACGAGCATTTGCTTAACGAGATTATACAAGTTTTCAAACTGCAATAGAGAGTGATGGTAGTGACCAGACGTCGCCGTTGTCGTCCCTAGTCGGGTACATGTGCTATGGTATATTGTCTATCATATTTTTTGTTTCAGTTAGCTCGATAGTAGCTACACCGTGCGATAGTAGAGATCTTCCCCTTGCTAGACTGCTAGAATCTATATGCATTCACGTGTGTTGTGCTCGCGCAAATGGAAGACCTCTGTGTGTCGGCGCGTCATATATAGGGGTAACGCTTGAGCATGTTTTCCTAGTGTGACATGCGTCATCTAGCGGTTAGAATTCGGAACGTCGTGGCGACGCCCGACTATTCTCGCCCCAATGTAATTTCAATTTGTCAAATTATTACAAGAAAAAGCAATGGAAGCCACCAATAAAAAAGAAGGAAAGGGGAAAAAAATCTTAAGCCCGAGGAACAGGAAGGCATGCCAAAATGCCAACAGTGCCCTCATGCAAAGCGTCGCAGTGTAATTTAAACCTCTATAATATCAGCATGAGCATAATGCGAACAATCTAGCATGTTATGGTCATGTTATGAATAACCTCTATAATATCAACATGTACCGTAATGAGAACTATGTTCATTCTTGGCTACTAGACACCGTGGAGGCTCATCAACTCCTCTTGGACAAGATCGTTTGCTTTGCTATGTCGGACTTCGGAGAGACACACGCCGCTTTTCGCTTGATGATCACGTGTGCGGTACGCCGCTATGGGTTTTTGCTCCGCACCCTCCCCCGAGATATTTGCCGACCGTACCTTGCTATTGCATAATATAGGGCCGTTCGTACAGTAATTCACCGAATATTGGGCGTTTCTCAGGACGTATAGACACTCGATCAACTGAATTGTGCTAAGCGTTGGCATTCCCTCCCTGCGGAGTTTGGGGGGCTTTATGTACCGTCCCTCGAGCTCGACGCCGAACCTGCGCACTATGCTTCATTCACTGCGGCCCTCGCCAATATGATTACCGATTACGAGTCCGACTCGCTGGGTATGTTGTACGGTCTCATCCGACATGAACTATTGAATGTTGCCTTTTCTACTTTACCGTGGGCGGTCCAATTGCGCAATTCGTATGATTTGATTTCCGCTATGGGTGGGTTTTCGGAATCGGATCTCGTGGTGTTGACTAACACACTAAACCAAGACTATTCCGATTATGTTGGGCCCGATGAAGAGCTGGCGGTACCTCCGGTCATCAATGCTGTGGCGCCCGCTACCCAATTCACTTGCCTACAACTTCCGACTCCCGATGCTCTCACTCGCTTGGGAGATTCCGGGGGCCGCATTCCACGGGGAGTTTCGCGCCGCCTTCGTGTCCGGGCCTACCTTGACCTCTTGGCCTTTTGCAGACCTCCCCCACCGGACTATATGAGGGTGATTTCGGGTAAGGGTCGTGGGGCTTTGGCTCTTCTTTCCGCTTCAGATGCGTCAAGTTTCAAGGTGCCTTCCGATTGCTATACGATGGCCGCTCACCGTGTGCTTGGCTTGACTGCGGAGCGCGCCTCTCATGTTCAAAAGTTCCCTCGGCGCAATGAGGCTCCCTCAGAGTCTCGCGGGTCTGGATCTTCGTCGACGGTATCGGGCACCTCTATGTCGGGTGAGCGCTCCACAGCTGCTATGCCTATATCCCCCGGTGCCCGTGCTCTTGGTATGTCATTCAACTCCACGACCGGATTGTCCACGTGCTTGAAGAGCTCATGCTTGACGCGGGGGCTACTGAGGGGCGGGACTTTCGGTTGGAGGTCCGCTGAATTCGGTCGGGAGCTTCTCGAGATCGCCATGGGGATGTGGTTTGGTTATACTTCAAGGCTCCGCACCGTCATCTTGTTGATGTGACGGTTACAAGTCCTCGCACGAACACCAAGGTTCCTCGTATAGGTGCTCGTCTCCTACTCCCGGGTAGTCTTGCATTGGGAGCTCAACCAGGCAAACTTGATGCGGACCTCCGCACTTCTGCTTTGCTTGGCACGCCTTCGGTTTAGTCGATCCATGATTGCAATCCCTTCGCCATGGAGGATGGGGGCCGGTTGGTGCCGATGGCGGCTGACTTGGTTGATCGCTTGGCTATTTTGGTGGTTGTTCGTCGCTTCCATGGCATGGGTTCCGCTGACTCTCGCTCCTTGAGCTGTGACAATCATGTCCGTATGGAACATTTCGTTCGTCGAACTACTTATGTTCCTTTTCGACGTTTTTGGGGGGATGTGCGACGTGAATTCATGCAACGTCTTTCAGCTGCTCTTCATGGCACTATGGGTTCCTATCTCCGCGACGCTTTGCAGGAGGGCAGTGCTGACGCTGTGGCATGCCTTCCTGTTCCTCGGGCTTAGGTTTTTTCCTCTTTTCCTCTTTTTGCTTGGTGGCCTCCACTGCTTTTTCTTGTAAAAACTTAACTTTAATTATTTTCCGTATCTCTGATATGCCCGCCGTTACTTCACGATCGATGCTGACGAATGACTGATGCTGATGATGCTGTCGGTGACGATGGCCGATGATGCGAGCAGCGCGGCCGCCAACAGGAGACATCGCTCGCGGTCGCCAGAGGACACGTCGCTCCTGTACCCTCCGCCCCCACACTGCCTCGAAACCGAAGGCGTGCCTCTCACACTGCAATTGTTGTAGCCCATCCGCCCCCCTTTGTCGTCTCGACCGCTCTTTAGAGGCCGCCGTAATTCACTGATTTCTCCCATTCCTGGCGTAGCAGCAGTTCGAGGAGAGATGGCGAGCGGTATCGCCACGGGCTGTTGCCCCGTGCGCCAGCCCTCTCTTCGACCGCACGGCGGCGTTGCGAGGACGTCATGCAAGATGGTAGCTCGACTGCCCGCCTGTCGAACTTTGCTCCCGGAGCTGAGGCCGGTCCGCGGCCCCAGCCGACGCTGCAACAGCCCGCGTGGAGTGGAGCTGCGGAGCATCGTGACGCCGAGCGAGGTCGTCACAAGCTTAGCTGCCTCCTCGAGTGGCATCAATCCCCTGCTCGGTCTCGCATTATTTTTCACGCCAGGGCTGCTCATCCTGGCCTACGCCACCGTGAAAGGGAAGGGCAACACCAAGGACGGCCTCAGTCGGCTGCTGACTGAAGTGAGTCAAGGCTACTTCCAACCGAACGTGGGCGGCGAGAACATTCCCGTGGCACAGGGTGAGCTGTCGGACCTGGCTGGGGACGAGCCACTTTTCAAGGCACTCTTCCAATGGTATGTGTGTTGGTGTATCTGTGTGTGTGTGTGTGTGTGTGTGTGTGTGTGTGTGTGTGTGTGTGTGTGTGTGTGTGTGTGTGATATAATGCAAATGTTATACATACTGTATTCACAAAGCGTTCAGTGTCTCGTTACATGCTGTAGTTGAGGCACTCATCTCGTGATGAAACACGTGGCAGGTTCATCGAGTCAGGGGCGGTCTTCAAGCTGGAGTTTGGCCCAAAGGCCTTCATCGTTGTGTCTGATCCGGTGGTGGTTCGGCACCTGCTGAAAGAGAACGCTATGAACTACGACAAGGGCGTGCTGGGCGAGATTCTGGAGCCCATCATGGGGAAAGGCCTCATCCCCGCTGACCTTGAGACCTGGAAGCCACGGCGCAGGTGAACATTCACGCTCCCAGCAACCGCACTCATCTGCCCTCCCCCTCACAAACCACAACCACTGCTCTAGATACGCGAAAGTGCCCTCATCATAACGCTCCGTGCTCTCAATGGGGGGAAACGTTTCATTTCAACACGCGCTTTTCATGCGAAAATCGTTGCTCTTGTGCCGCGCATGCTTCCTGACATCGGGATATGGGTGCGTGGCGGTGCAGGGCGATCGTGCCTGCGTTCCACAAGGCCTACCTCGACCGCTGCATCGACATGTTTGCGGACTGCACGGAGTGCACCATTCGGCGGCTGGATGGGCTGATGGAGAGTGGGACGGGCGAGGCGCGGGTGAACATGGAGACGGAGTGGCTCAACCTCGGGCTTGACATCATCGGGTTGGGCGTGTTTAACTACGACTTCGGCTCTATCAACCAAGAGTCCCCCGTCATTCAGGTCAGCTCCTCGCGCGACCGAACGCCTCACCGGCCAGACAAAACCGCTGGGGAATGCTATCATCGCTGCAGTTACGCTTTATCGACCCTTGAAAGCGACAACGTGACTCGTGCGTGCGTCTGCAGGCGGTCTATGGTGTGTTGAAGGAAGCGGAGCATCGCTCCACTTTCTACATCCCTTACTGGGACCTCCCGCTCGCAGACAAGCTTGTCCCGAGGCAGATCGAGTTCAACAGGGACATCAAGGTGCGCCACAGCAGGACGTTACTCTGGCATTGCCATTATTCCACAACACATGAATTTGATAGAGTGTGTGTGTGTGTGTGTGTGTGTGTGTGTGTGTGTGTGTGTGTGTGTGTGTATGTGTGTATGTGTGTGTGTGTGTGTGTGTGGGTGTGGGTGTGTGTGTGTGTGAGAAAGAGAGAGAGCGAAATTGAGACGCACTCACATATAAATGCGCACATATACGTACCTGAAAAATGTCTCGAGGGCTGAAGTCGCTACTGCTTGCTCTGCAGGTGATAAACAAATGTTTGGATGAGCTGATTGAGCTGGCGAAGCAGACGCGCGCGGAGGACGACCTGGAGGCGCTGCAGGCTAGAGACTACAGCAAGGTTACTTCTCGTAATGATGTCTCACGCACTGCATAGTATACTTTCGCACGAGTTAGGCGCTGGGAACGTACAGCGAGGTGGCCTCTGAGGTGCTGGGTGGTGCGCGGTTAGGTGAAGGACCCATCACTCCTGCGCTTCCTCGTCGATGCGCGTGGTGAAGACGTGTCAAACAAGCAGCTCCGCGACGATCTCATGACGATGCTCATCGCCGGTCACGAGACCACAGCCGCTGTGCTCACCTGGACCACGTTTTGTCTAATGAAGGTCCGCCGCTTGCCGCTGCGTATCGGGAGCATAGCATATCATGAAATGACATCGCCAAACATCACATTATATCCCATCCCATCACATCCCATCACACCACACCACACCACACCACACCACACCACACCACACTACACTACACCACACCACACCACACCGCACCACACCACATCACATCACATCACATCACACCACACCACACCACATCACATCACACCACATCACATCACATCACATCACATCACATCACATCACATCACATCCCATCACATCCCATCCCACCACACCACACCACATCACACCACATCACATCACACCACACCACACCACATCATATCACACCACACCACACCACATCACATCACATCACATCACACCACATCACATCACACCACATCACATCACACCACATCACACCTCACTACATCGGATCTTGTCATATCACATCGCGTAATGTATTCTCATCTCATGTCATCTTATCCCCCAATACACCACATCGCATCACACAAGGTAATATCACATCACATCACATCACCGCAAATCGCATTACTTCGCATCACAAACACCTCCCCTCACATTACAGCAACTTAATTCACAATGCATCACATTACATCATCCCACCTCAAATAGTATCCTCTCGCATAATGCGCTATCACCTAACATCAGTTTAAGACACCTACATCACATCACACCACACCACACTACATCGGATCTTATCACATCACACGCCTAATGTATTCTCATCTCACGTCATGTTATCCCTCAATTCATCACATCGCATCACACAAGGTAATATCATATGACATCACCGCAAATCGCATTACTTCGCATCACACACCTCCCCTCACCTTACACCAAATTCATTCACAATGTATCACATCTCATCCCATCCCATCACCTTTGTAACGAACTACATCATGAGACATCATATCACATCACATCACATCACATCACATCGCATTGAATCACATCACATCACATCACATCGCATTGAATCACATCACATCACATCACATCTCTTTGAATCACATCACATCACATCACATCACATCACATCACATCACATCACATCACATCACATCACATCACATCTCATCTCATCGCATCACCTCTCCTCACATCTATAACTTCATATCACATCGCATCGCGTCACTATGTAATAGCGTACCATCCGAATCATCGTTCCTTCACTATTTATCCTGTTTCAGCGCCTTTTTTGCGGCTTATTGGTAGCAATGTGGGTGGTTGGTAATGCTTTCCAGAACCCCGACGTGCTAGCAAAGGTGCGCGAGGAGGTGGACCGGGTGGTGGGCGACAGAAGGCCAGGTAAGCAAAGCCGGAGATAAGTATCGTTTTTGCATAGGAGTCCAAAGAGGTTCATAAAGTTCTGCTAGCGCTATTCCAGTTTGGTGCCTCAAGTGCGCTCTATTGCTCAAACACCCACCCTCCCTGTTGCGTGCATGTGGTGGCCTTGGTGTAGGTTTTGAGGACATCGCCGCGATGCCGTTCTTGCGTGCCACTCTCGCTGAGTCGCTGCGCCTCTACCCACAGCCGCCAATCCTCATCCGTCGAGCTCTTGGAGATGACGTTCTGCCTGGTATATCGCCCTTCACATACGGTTGACATTGGCGCCCGTAGGCCGTCAATGAATTCGAATCGCTTTAGTTTGGATGTGTCGTCGGTTCGGAGGTTCACCTTCTGAGACTCACCACATGCCTACCATCTCTGCCGTAAGTCACCTTTCCACCAACCTTTCTCTTTAAGTTTCGAGTAACGGGTACCTCCTGCCTGCATTTCAGGTGGCCTACGTGGCGACAAGAACGGGTACCCCATTGGCCCGGGAGCGGACATCTTCATTTCGGTGTGGAACCTCCACCACTCGCCCTACCTCTGGAAGGATCCGGAGGCCTTCAACCCGGACCGCTTCTCAGGCATGACCTCATTCCCGCTCATAACCCTGTATTGATGGACGTTTTAGGATGCTATTGTATGACATCTTGCACGTGCCTCCACGCGCTTTCCTCTATATAATCCCCGCGACGCTCAGCTCAATTTCTCACAATGTGGAAAGTTCTCCTCATGCATGTGCCATGCTTCCCAGGATGGTCGTTCACACCAATTCACTATATGTATGGCGACGGAGAACCTAACTATTGAAAGCCGCCCGAGCTTCCCTTTGGCTCCCTTTCCTAAAGTAGGTCGTTGTCTGTCCTCCAGAGACTTTTAGAAACCCCGAGTTTGAGGGCACCTGGGCAGGCTACACACCCGATGAGAAGCCGCTCTACCCCAATGAAGTGACCTCCGACTTTGCATTCATCCCGTTTGGTGGTGGGATGCGCAAATGTGTAGGTGATCAGTTCGCCATGACTGAGGCCGCAGTCGCAATGGCGATGATACTCCGCCGCTTCACGTACGGCGCCCCCCTCCTCTCTCTCACCCTAATATCACCCGTTCTTCTGATTATGTCTCTGTTTTTAGTAGACACATTGGCGGCCATAGCTTTGATGGCACCCCCGTTTGTACACTTGATAAGATATAATTTCCGAATCTTATGAATTGACAACGCTGTGCGATTTATTTTAGTTGAAAAACGCGGGGTCTATTTGAGCGGCATCCTATATATTGCGTTACTCCCCCTCTTGTTGTCGTTGGCATTGTGGTGCATCAGATTCAAGTTCGCGACGTCTCCAGAGGACGTGGGCATGGCTACCGGTGCAACAATTCACACCGCGAATGGTTTAAACCTCATTGTGTCCCGGCGTGGCGAGAGCAAAAGTGCGGGCGAGAGCCCCAAAGCATCCGTCGCTAGCCAGTTTTAGCCGACAAATTCCGCAAATGACTGTTCCAAGCTTGTGCAAATCGATAACGATGTATCAGTCGATAGGCTTTACTACACATGTCCTGACGTTTGTTGAGACTCATTTTCTGCTTCCACATTTATTATGTATTATCAAGGCAAGCCTGATACTAAACCTAAAGCAAAAGTTCGATAACGCGCAAACATGACAAAGCTGGTTTGCGGGGGCGTCCATAAACCTAGCTCCCGGCCGCTTGCAGCGACATCCCATGGTGATTTGGGGGTTCCGTCCTCCGGCCCCGCATTTCATAGGCGATTGCCGAAGAAAAATAAAACGTCAACACGAATGCTTGGGGCATGCGCCCCCAACATGGCGATGCATGTCGTATCCGACGGTGCACGGGCAAAGCCACTTCGTTTAAGTAATAGCGCGGAGGTGAGAGAGACGGGGCTTTCTGCGGGCAAACATTTAACTCATGGCCCTTGCGTGCGGCTAGCATGCGCGCCCGCCCGTATACTGTGTACTTGACAGTATGTTGCGTGCCATGTAAGTTGTTAATCCCGGGTTGTCGAGGCAGCCAAATTTGTAGCGGGACTTGGTGACGCCCACACATTTGCCCGCGTTTGGCGGGCGCAGCCTTAGATATCACGGGAGCGTGATTGTGGGCTGGGCCGTCTATGCACCGAGTATGGCGTGACACACGCGCGCGAGTCGCGCACAACGGCTACACGGCGCGCGTTGCGTGTCTGCCGTTAGAGCTCCCATCGCCGAAATTGCATGTGTGACAAATGCGATCGATAATGTGGAAGTTGGGGGTTCATCTCGGGCCGTAACACGCCGACATACAATGATCGGACTCACCGGGTATCGAACCCGCGACCTTCTGCGTATTAGGCGTGCGCTTTACCGGCGAACCGAAAAAGCCTAGATGACATATTTGGCCACATACCACATATGTACCAAATTACGACAATCGGGAGCTCTTTCGGGAGGCACATGACGGCAAAGTCATTGGTGCGCCTCAAGCCCTTAACGGCCTCATTGTCGGCGCCGCGTGAGGTTCTTCCGGTTACGTTTCATCGTGCATTCCAACTTTTGCGGCGAGTTTGGGGGCATGAACGTGCGAGCTAATAAGCTTGGGGTGTTTAGAAATATGGGTGTCAAGTACCGATACAAGTACGGCATCTTCATACGTCGACAAAACCGGAAATTTGCAAAATGCCGGTTTTCGATTTTGAGTTAGCTTTCCATTACAATTTTTGGAAATGTACTTCGTTCCATCCTCCTTAGGCTATTCCCTTTTTCTTTGAGTCCCTTGGTTATTCCCTACCCGTGCATGCCGCTGCCATGCACCAAACTCCGCCAATGCTCACACGCCTGCCACGGAGTCTCGCCGATCACAGTTGGTCTCGACACTATATCATGGCGTTACGTTGGGAGTGCTTGGCGCCTTCGCCCGGCGTACGAGTAAAACACGCCCCGCGTAACGCCAGGTAGTGTCGAGACCAACCGTGCCCGGCGAGAGTCGTGGGAGACAAATGTCCCCCACTGCGTCGCCGGCGGGCGCCTCAAGTATGAAATTTATTATGTCGCTAATACTTTGCGATGCACGGCCCGCTCTCGCCGCTCGAGGGCGTTGATCAGCCAAGTTGTTCAACATGCGATGTTCGAGTCGTACCTACATGACCGCTGCTCATATGCCACTCCGGTCGTGGCGGAGCGGGGGGCATGGAAATGTAAGTAATACTCACTAGTTATTAGTTACAGATAGCTATTGTAAGCTATTGTAGATACGCTTAGTCCATATCTAGATTAAACACAAATGTGCAATGTGAGGTTCGATACAAAGCTATCGCTAGGCTAAGACTCTTCACTTCGTTTGTCCCGACACCATGACTCAGCATTGTTGCCCTACTGGCTGTCCTTTTGTGTGACTGTGACTGTCACTACGTGCGCGTGAGTTACCTTCCATATTGAACGTTTATGCACGGTTCAATCGGTGATGGGCCCCCGCCTCAAGTCACTCACACGCGACAACTTCTTTCGGCGAGCTGCGATCTACGACTCTGATGCGGAAGGCAAGTCTTCATAGAAAATAGTACTTAATCCACGTAGTCGGCGTTACCGCCAGTAGTAAACCTGCGTTTAAAAACATCCTCGACACCCCACCTAAGTCAACTGCCCGAGGACGCAAGTCAACCAATCACGCAAGGTGCACCCGTCTTGTGTGGGCAAGATGAATATAAATCCAAGCTAGAGAAGAGGGGTTGTACTAGTGGGTGAATACTCATACATAGGGTGCACGACACCTTATATCAATATCTACTTATAGCGAGACATCCGCCGGCGAAACACTACACCTGACCTACCCGGGGCTACATATTGTGTCCAACAGTTGGTGTATGATACAGAAAAGGTACTTTGAGATACCCCGGGGCTATATGCCGAGGGGTCGTCGGGCAACATGCCGTCTCTCTAGAACCATTGTCAAGCACAAGTGCGGCCAGTGGGTTTTACCACTGCATGTCGCTGCTTGTCGCTACCGTTCAACCCCGCCGCTCACAATGGCACCGGAATCCCGCCCGGCGGATCCCCCCGCCGAAATTGTTAAACCGTGCACACACGATTAGTATGGATGTTAACTAACGCACACATATTTACATTCACAGTCACGCAAATAGGACAGTCACAGAGACAACAAGCCTGAGGCTTGGTGTCGGGACCACAAAAGTGAGAGAGTTGTAGCCGAGTCTAGCGACAGCTTTGTACCGAATCAAACTGATTATCGGTATGTCCGATCTAGACATGTACTAGCGAGCAAAACCCTTATTTTGGACAACATTTCAGGTAAAATGGCATTACGTAATCATTACACCAGGGTTTGAGGCGCGGTTTCGTCCAAGAGAAAGCCCTAGTGCTAGCCTAAGTACGTGCAAAGTTTCAGCCACTGATTCCGTTTGTAGCGGTGCTGTCGGCTGTGACAAGATGAGTCGGTGAAGATGGGCGAAAACTGCCGGTGGCCCTATTTTGGACAACAACTCCCGAAGCTCACTACAATGACCTCACACGCCCCCCCAAAACACTCCAAGCTGCCTACAACTCTTCAAGTAGCTTGGCTAAGCCTCTGGGAGCACGTTCTTCAAAAGGAGGCTCGGCGGAAGGCGAAGACTCGCCACGGGAGCCGCCACGATGAGGTGCGTCCATGTCGGTACTTCCCGCTCCTACACCAAGTTCCATGCTTTCACTCGCTTTTGCTGCTGACAATAGGACACTTGCGCCGTTCTTGATAAGTGGGGTAGGCTCGTAGATAGCGGGGCTATTGTTTTGAGTGTTGGTGACGTCCTCGAGAGCCATACGCTTAGGTGCTTGTTGGGTTGCCATTAGAGCGTGTCGCTTGCGGGCCGCAACGGCATCGGCCTTTTTAGTGACCGCCCGGTTCACGAGTTTCTCTTCACACTCCCCGCACATAAGCTCCACTTCAACCACAACGGCCTCAATACGCTCCAAATCGATTGTTGCGTTGTCGCAAAGTGTCTCTGTATCAGCGTATAGGTTAGGGTCCGTGTTCTTTTGGTGGTCCAATGGCTCCTTGCCCGCGCATTGTAAAAGGTAGTCGTACTTGTCGTGATAAGTATCAATAGTCGAGCGGGCACCCTCCACTGCATACAACAGGTTAGGAACGCCATCCATATGCTTGTCTGCCTCTGCCTTTAGCTTGACGAGTGTGCTTTTCTCTTTTGCTATGCTTTTCAGGGCGGCACGTACGGGACCGGGTTGTCCAGCGTCGGCGAATTCTTCTGCTCGCGCGATGAACCGCTCCACCTTTCCCCTGATCACGTCGGCTTGCCGCACCTTTTTGTGGACCGCTTCCCAAGTGGACTTCAACCGCCTTATTTCCATTTTCAGGGTAGTCACGGCGCTTGATAGGAGTGCCTTCAGGCCAGGCCCATCCCTTCTCAGTTTATCCTTGTTCTCTGTTAGAAGTACATTCTCCTCACATGTGAAAACCTGTGCGAGTTGTGCCTCAGCGCGTCCCTTCCGGCCGACAACCAAAGGATCAGGCCGCAAAATGTCTTCCGCTGTGGGCTGCCAAGTATCCATGCCTGACAGCGCCTCCATGTCCCTCTTTGCTTGATCCGCCATCCGAGTGTACATGAGGTAGCGCCTTGCTGCCTCTTCCATTGGAAGCTCTTGGGTCGGAGGAGCCTGGCTTCTTCCAGTGCTGTTGGCGAGGATATCTTGGGCCTCTGCTATAGCAGCGGCTCTTTCTGGCGCCTGGATTTGGGCTCTACTAGCCCCGGGGTCGTTGCAGGCCACGTTGCTTCCGCTGCTTGTGGAGTGAAGGGAAGAGGAGCCTAAAGGTGAAATATCTTGACGGTACGCCAATCCCTTAACCTTGTTGTAGTCCAATGGCCAAACACCAACGTCCTGGAAAGCAGACATTATATTGTGTGATCTTAGTGCCTTGCTGAAACAATTATAGGGCATGCCTGTTGCTGATCTGCCATGGCACTCGTAGTACTTGAATAAGCAAATAATAAGGTCTTTCTCTTTGATGCCCCCTCCCCCCTCCTTGTTCTTGTACGCGGCGAGCGCGTTATCCATGTGCTTCTTGAAGGGAAGCATGATGCCAACGTCCAACGCTTGAAGAAGGTGAGAGCTGTGGGGCGGTAGAGTAACCACTTTTACATGGTTGTCTACAAGCTTCCTTAGTACTTCATGGTTGATGTGCGCTCCAAAATTATCCATTAGCAACAACAATGGCGTCTCCGCTGACCTTTTGCTTGCTGTGTAGGGTAGAAACAATTCCTCAATCCACTTCAAGAAAATTGAAGTGTCCATCCAAGCGTTGCCATGAACGCTTAAGCATGCTTGGACTTGGCCAGCGGAACGGAGCGCACCCACTACAACAAGATCGTGAAACCAAGGTGGGGAGTACTTCTTTCCTTTGACGATGAAGAAGGGAGGCATGCTCGTACCATCTGCAAAGATGGTCATCAAACATGTGAGACTGAAACGGCACTCATTCCCTTTTGCGTGGCTACGCCTCGCTCCTTTAGGCGCCCACACTTTCTTTTTCTTGGGTAATGGTTGTAGACCTGTCTCATCAAGATTGCAAATGTTGCCTGGCGGCAGGTTCGGAAACTCGTTGTAGACATTGTGGAGCTGGTCGAAGAAGTCCTTCACTGTTGACTCTTGCACCCGAGCGCGTTGCGGGTCGAGGTGGTCGACCACACGTGGGCGGAGGACGTCACGGTGTCGATTGAAGAAAAGACGGGCCTACTTCCTCGACGGGCCCACCCCATCGCGCCACTTCTTGGCGAGTGTGGTTTGGCAATATCCAGGGACGTGTTGTACTAATTGGTTTATTTTGTAAATAATATCATCTGTTGTAAGACACTGGCCAACTGAATGATGCACCACCACAGATTGCACAAGGGCATCCTCTTGCTCTTTCGTAAGTCCACTTCGTTTGTCAAGCTTAGGTTTTCCAAGGTCGGGGGTTTTGAGGGTGCGTCGGAGGGTCGGCCATGGGATACCGTGCTTTGCTGCGATTGCAGAGAGATAGTAACCTTCAGTACCGGCCTTGCCACTCGCAATTGCTCGACGACCTTCGTCGACTGCCTTGGCGAGGCTTTCTTGAGTGTAGGCTCGATATTTTCCTCGAGCGGGAAGGGAGCCGCTGCCCATAGCGGAGATCGATAGCGAATAGCGGGGACCGCTGCGAAGTCGACGTGGTTGTTGAAAACTTTGAAAATCGAAAAAGGGGGGCTCTATGTACCGATAGCCAAACAACGGCAAGCGGGCGCACCATGAGCAGATACGCGCGACAACCGACAAGAGGCTCGCCAAGGACTTGTATGACGGGTGGGTGGGTAGTATGGGGAGATTCAAGCCACTATTAAGTGATTTGCACGCTTCTCGAGTGGGTTGGTCGAAATTGATAGGTGCTTTTGGTGCGATTTGGTCAGCAGGTCCCATCACATGCGCTCTCTCTACTGACCAACGCGACGAGCTCGACCAGCCGCCAACACAGCCCCAGCAGAGGGTCTCTGAGGGGGTTCTATGATAGGGTTTGTGTCTTGAAATGACCTCGTCTAGGCGGGCTAGGGTAGGCCTAAACCGCTATTTGTTCAAAATAGGTTCATGTCCAAATAAGGGTTTTGCTCGCTAATCATATCTTACAATATCTTACAGTAGCTAAATGCAACTAATAACTAGAAGCTGTTACTTACAACACTCCCTTGAAGGTAGCTACGGGATGAAGCGTTGCATTGGGTCTTCTCCACCAAGGACTGCACTTTGGTGTCGTGTCATTGATGGTCATGGTAGAGGCTTGGTGAACATGTCGGCCACCATTTGGTCAGTGGGAAGGTACCTAATGGGTCCCTAATCCACGTGGACCTTGAGGAAGTGCCATTTCAGACCGATGTGTTTAGTCTTCTTGCTGACCAAGCTATTCTGGGAGTACGCGATGGCGCTTTGGTTGTCCTCCCATATGGTGGTGGTTTCCAGGATGGGGGCGTTGAAGATCTCCCCCATAAGTTGGCGGAGGTGGAGTCCCTCCTTGGTGGCGTCAGCCGCAGAGTAGTACTCGGCTTCACAAGTAGATTGGGCCACACAAGTTTGTTGTTTGGACTTGTAGCTGATGGGCCCGCGTCCGAGAGTAAAGACATAGCCCGAACGAGACTTGCGGGTGCTGCTGTCGTTTGACCTATCAGCGTCGGCAAAGCCGGTAAGTTGGAGATTGTGATCCGTGCCCACCACCAATGTCATGTGCATGTCGATGGCCCCATGGAGGTATCGAAGGAATTTTTACAGAGCTTGCATGTGTGCGTCCGTGGGGGATGCTTGGGCGGAGCCAAGGATGCTAAACGCCGTGGAAACATCGGGACGCGCGCAAACGGCCGCGTACAAGCTAGAGACTGCCCAATAGACTTGGGTAGACGTCTTTGGCCACGCCGGTAAGGGGGGTGAGGTCATGTGCGCGAGTCCGGCAAGGAAGCCGGGGTCCATGGGAAGGGACAAGGGCTTAAAGTCGGTCACGCCGTACGTTGTAAGGATGTCGCGCAGGTATTTGGAATGATCCAACGAGATGGTGCGGGCCGCGCGATTGCGGGTGATGTGCATGCCGAGAAGTTGGGAGAGGTCGCCCATGTCCTTAATTTTGAACCGTTCACCAAGCTGAGCCTTGAACGATGGAAGCCATGGGGGATCATTGCAGGCTGCGGGAATGTCATCCACGTATAGTGCGATCATGGCGAACACGTGACCGGTGCGAAAAATGTAGATGCACGGGTCGGAAACGCATTGTTGCCATCCGTGGTCGACAAGCCATGCACGAAGCCGCATGTTGAACTCGCGAGGGGACTGTTTAAGTCCGCATAGGCTCGCTTGAGATGACCCACTTTGGACGTGCCATCAGTGAAGCCGAGGGGCTGGCGGACGTACACGTCCTCCTTAATAGGGGCGTAGAAAAACGCGGTGTCGATCTCAAATTGACACAATTCAAGGTCGCGGGCGGCTGCAATGGCAAGGAAGAGGCGAAGACTGGCCATGCGGATGACATGGGAGAACGTTTTAGTATAGTCGAGGCCATCGCGGTAAGGCTTGGGATCAAGTAAATTTTGTCGATGTTAATGGTAATGATATTTTGCAACGTCGATGTTGATGGTGTTGATATCTTGGATTGTCGATGTTGATGGCTTTTGATAGTTTGAGATGTTGGCATCGATGGCAATTCAAGCCGATATTATCGCCGATGTATCGATATTTGGGAGGATATATCGATACATCGGGCTTAAATAATCAATATTTTATAATTGTTTGGATAATTGATGGCATTGATACGAGCACTACTGCCATCGTGTCGATGTCGCTGTCGCAACCTATCACATCGATGTCACTATCACCAGGTGATGATGATACTATCGACGATGCATCGATGGCTGATCCCTAGCCATACATCGCGGTGGCTGCACCCTTTGGCGACGAACCGTGCTTTGAAGCGGGAGACGTCTCCGTCGGTGTCGGACTTGACTTTGTAGATCCACATGTTGTTAACGACCACGCTGCCAAGAGGAAGGTCGACGAGTTCCCACCTGCCGTTGTCCAAGAGGGAGGAATACTCATGCTCTATAGCGGCTTGCCACTGGGGGGCATGGGCGCTGTCCAACGCAGCCCGGTACGATTTGAGTTCCATACACTCTCGGGCGGAAAGGAGAGCGACGGCAGTAGGTGATGTGCCGGCAAGAGTGTGGGGAAGGCTAGTGATCAAGTCGGGCGGGTGGGATTGCTCGAAGATGTCCTCTTTGGCTTTGCCTTGTTTACGGTCACAACACGCCGTGACAAGTGACGGCGGGTAGTCGGACATGTGGGCCACAAGTTCCCCGTAGCGATGGGGATGTGACCGGAGTCGAGCCTGACGAGGAGTTGGAGGAGGGGGTTGGGGGTCGGGCATGGGGGTGTCGATAGGGTGGGATTGGGGTGAAATGCCCTGCGGAGGATCGTCATCCGAATGGCCGGTGATGACCGAGTCGATGGTGAGGCGCGTGCCGAAGCCCGGAGTGTTTTCCTGGAAGACAACATGGACGGAAGTGGTGATGCGGCGAGTTTCGGGGTTGTACACGCGGTACCCTGGGGCGTCATACGGGTACCCAACCATGACGCCACGAAACGCTTTTTCACCGAGTTTCCGACGCAACTTGTCGAACACTTTGGCGAAGATGGCGCACCCAAAGACGCGGAACTTGGATGTGCTAGGCACCGACGACGTAAGGAGAGTGAGAGGAATGCCACCAATGAGGCCGGCCGAGCGGTTGTACGTGCGGTTGCGAAGGAACACAACGGTGCTGACAACGCACGACCACATGGAATTGGGGACGGCCATGCTGCGGAGCATCGCAGAAGCATTGTCCCGTATAGCGCGCCATGGGCGTTCGGCTTTGCCGAGCATGTGATGGGCATAGGGGGCAGAGAACTGTACCCCGACGCCGAAACACGTCTGGTGGGTGACAGCAACTTCAAACTCAGAGTCCGAGTCGGATTTCATGACCGGTGCGAACGCGCCCGATTGGGCGTGATGGCGTGCATGCAAGTGTTGAATTTCATGCAGGATGGTTTCCGGCTAAGAGCATGCGTTGTCCTTGGACTCAAGGAACCGCACCCACATGTAATGGGTATGGTGGTTGATGACGAGCGGGCAATAGCGGAGGCCATGTGGGGAGGGGACATTAACGGGACCCCAAAGGTCGGAGGACATGTTGAGAAGGGGACGGGAGGGTTTCGCGCAAGCAACAGTGTTGCGTAGTGCATTGAAATTGAAATTGTTCACAACATGTGCAACACTAGCCTTGTGGAGCAAGCATGAATCGCAATAACACTTTTTACATAGCTGGCTAATGTTGGGCTAGTTGGGACACCGTGGGCATGATGGGCTTGCATGCTTTGCATGTTAAGGTGTCCAAACCGGCGGTGCCACAGTACGGGGTCGCACTAGGCAGTGAAGGCAACACGGGAAAGGGGATTACGCGCGTTCTCCGCGGAGGGGCTTGGGGGTAGTTCTCGTTGGTGGGGTAGGAGGTAGAGACCGTTTCCGGATGGCTTTAGCACACCCATTCTTGTGGACACCACGAGCAGACCATTATCAGAGTCAGTAGGGAAAATAAATTCACAGCCGATGTGGGACTGCAACCAGCTGACACTAAGTAGTTTGCCGATGCGCTGAGCAGAGCGAGATGAGAGGGCGGGTGTGTAAAGTGCGTGGATCGTGCGGTGGATGATCTGGCCATAGGCCACCCGAATGGACATACGCACGGAACCACTACCTTTGACATCGACACCAATTCCACCCACGCGAGAGCGAGTGGAGGGCGGGGTGAACGTGGAGAAATCACTTCAAAATGCGGTCAGGTTGATCGAACAAGCGGAGTCAACTACCAAGTACTGCGAAAGCTCACGATCAAGGGTGATGGACGATGAGAAAGCGACAGAGCTAAAGGGGACACTCACCTCGGTGTCATCGTACGCATCCGTGCAGTCCTCAAGAGTGGGTAGACTGTCAGTCTCGTCGGCGGGAACGTCGCTCAGTAGAGCAGCGTGCGCAGAGGCGGAGCCACCAGGGGTACCGTACTTCTGGATGATCATCTTCCGTTTGGCCAGGGTCCACATTAGAAGGGCGTCATCTCGGGCACTGAAGGAGGACATGATGTGGTCTAGACTGCCACATGCGCTGCATTTGTTGGGGAGGCCATGGCCGCCACGAGGTCCACGTGGGTTGCGTCCGCGGCCGTTGAACGAACCGCGACCAGCAGCGACAAACGCAGAGATGGGAGGGGTCGATGTGTCAAGGGCCGGCATGCTCGGAGCACCGGTGTCCTCGTCCATATTATGTGCTAGGTGGAGGATGCTGGCCATCACCTCATCGGTGGACATGAGGTAGTTTGTGTCGAAGGCATTAATGACACATTGCTTGGCCTTGCCGAAAGGGCCGAAGATGGAAATGCCGCGCAGCATGAGGAGGCCAAGGTTGTGGGGGTGGATGGCCGCAAACCTATCTATGAGCATGCATGTTTCATTGTACTCATCGAATGTATGCCTGAGGGAGTATACGTAGTCAGTTAGTGACTGGCCATGGCGCTGTCGGAGCATGAGGTTGTCTAGGAGGGAGAGAGAGCAGGCGAAGGACATGCAGTCCAACCGTTCACACAACATATCCCACGCTGCAGTGGCGCAGTCGGGACGTGCGTAGGAAACGCACTTCAAGGCATGGCTAGCGTGCTTGTTGTCACATGATGCATGAAGCAAGAGGGTGTATGCGTAGTGATGCGCCTGCTCATCCAGCAAGGCACCCGACTCGCGGATGGTTAGCTGCGGGATGAGGTACGCTGCCTTGAGAAAGAGGAAGTTTAGAAAGTTCCTCTTCCACTATTTGAAGTCCGAGTTGGGCCCCAAGGTGGGAACCGACATCTTCATGGACCGGTTGAGGGCGTCCTTGTCGAAGCCGATTGCTTCGTGGGCAGCACGCCCGACGACCACCGGGTCAATGGTGGGGCGGCGTTCTCCATGGCTGTTGAGGGCACCACGCGCGGCTGGAGAGGAATGCTGTCCATGGAAGTGATGAGGAGGGCCAAGGAATGGGGAGTGGCCGGGCACTGCTTGCGGCGGACCGTAAGGGTGTGGATGTCCACGGGAAGTGGGGACGTGGTGCGGCGGTGCATCCGGGAAGAGAGGTCCGTGGGTAGGAGGGGCATATCCGGTATGGGGGTATGGTGGAGGTAGTGGGAACATGTCCATGGGCTGGTAGTGGCGCGGGGATTCGCGTTACGCATCGTGACGGCGTTGCGCGACAGGGTGGTCCGCAACATCAGTTGCATCATCAGCACCTGCAACGTCGGCCGTCTGTGCGTCCAAACGAGCGTTAATGAGCGCCATTTGCTCAAGGACCGTTGCGAGCGTATCATGGGCAAGAACGAGCGAACATTGTTGCATGAGAGCTAGCGCAAGGGGAATCAGCAGGCGTGGCACGAGGATAGTCTGCCGAACGAATTATTGGTGCCATCGCAGCAGACGAAATAACGAACATGACGACAAGCATCGGTAAGAACCGCTAGCCGGACTTGTGCCTAACAATGGTTTCAGAGAGACGGCCTGATGCCCGCCAACCCCTCGGCATGTAGCCCCGGAGTGTTTCAAAGTACCTTTTCTGTATCCTCCACCCATTGTGGGGCACAAGTCGAGGCCACGGTCACATCAGGTGGAGCAACGCGGTGGCGGCTGAGTCGCTAAGTAAATGTATAGATAAATTAAGCTAGGGCTATCGTGCACCATGTGTATGCGTATTCACCCGGTAGTGCACCCCCCCCTCTCTTGCTTGTACTTGTGTGCACCTTGTCCGCACACGACGAGTGCGTCGGTGTGGGTGGCTGTCTGGCGTCCTCGGGCAGCTGCCTTAGGTGGGGTGGAGGGTGGGTTTTAAAGCGCAGTTTACACTAGCGTTACCGCCGACTACAAGGTGAAAGTACTAAGTGTTTATGTAAACTTGCCTTATGCCAGAGAGGTGGCGATCGCAGCTCGCCGAACCAAGTTGTCGCGCGTGAGTGACGTGAGGCGGGGGCCCATAACCTGTTAAACCGTGCACACACGATCAGTATGGATGTTTACTAACGCACACGTAGTTACAATCACAGTCACGCAACTAGGATAGTCACAAAGACAACCAGCCCGAGGCGTGGTGTCGGGACAACATAAGTGAGAGAGTTGTAGCCTAGCGACAGCCTTGTACCGAATCAAACATGTTATCGGTATGTCCGATGTAGACATGTACTAATCATATCTAGAATAGCTTACAGTAGCTATCTGCAACTACTAACTAGAAGATATTACTTATAACAATGACCCTTGAAGACCACAACTCTCACGAGAGCTATCGCGACATGTCCTCCCCAACGCCTCATGCTATCGCGCTCGTCTTGAAGCAAATGCCGTTGATCAACTCCTGACTGGACGCACAATGGCTGACGCTGATACACAATGACAAGGTGACGCCCAGCGCGAAACACCGCGCCACACTACGGCTCCAACTCCAGTGGAGCTACCCCACCATCTCCCCACTTGCAGTAAGTTCGGCCACCTCGACTCCACCCCAACACGAACACATTTCCCTACGAACAACATATGCTTGGTGGCCATTTTCAGCCCTACTAGTTACATATGCATGGTCACATCGATTCCCACCGGTACTAGTACAGATACCGGTATATCGATTCCGAGAACTACCCGAAGTCATTTTCTGTACCAACCGCTTTCGGCATGCGCGCAGATCTATTGTGCTTTTGTGCTGTCGCTCTGCGCACCATTCGCAACTGTCGCGAGCGCACCGTGCCCTTTCTAAAATACCTCAGCGGTTCACTCCATTAGCTCCTCTTTTATCGAAACTTCCACATGGTTTTTAATGGGAGATGAGAATGACGTCGCAGCGAATACCGGCGACATCCTGCCCCCAACTGGAGTCGGTGTTATTCTTCATTCGCGGTCGCGTGAAGCTGAAATCGGTAAGGAGGCCATATCACTTACTCTGATTCTCTCTCAAAATCTCGCGTTCTCAGCCTTATTTTCCCATGAGACAAGCTAAGCCTGCCCATTCTTGCTTCCCTAATATGGCTTGTATGGTTTTGCCCAAACAGTTTCGTATTTCTCTTAGGGTACTTGGTTAGCTGAGTGTATTCCGAACGGGCATTTTGTTTTAACCGTAGAGACGAGCGCTCGCGACAAATACCGCCGGATAATCGCGAGTAAGCTCCAAGAACGGTATCACTTTGGCGCACCTCATCCGCAGCCGCCGAAACACAGCCGTCCCACTCGCGAAGCCAAGTTCAAAGGCAAGTATTGTGCTCCTCCTCCCGAGTCAAGTGGTTCCACTGGGAACCAAAGTTTTGGGGATAATGATAGCACGGGGCCGTTGGTGAGTGACGATGACGTCATCGCCCAACGGCATGACTTACGCGTCCCGCCGCCAGAGCAGCCGCACTGCTTGCGCTGCTTAGCCGAGACGGAAGTTATCACCATAGGAGCTGAAAATGAGGTTACCACAACCCGTCTTTATAGGCATGTTTATGCTTGGTGGTTGCGCTCGGCTTCATTCCAATGTAAAGGTTATTTACCTCTCGCTTACGCAACATATTCGTGTGTTTTTTGATTTCAATCTCTTTAGGTGCCAAGCGACCGCGTGCGTCGTATGTAATACTTTTGTCACGACTCACGTCGTTTATGACGTCAGGGGACTTAGTGACACCATCCGCTAGAAGATGTGGAAAGGTGTCGCTGGCACGAAGGCATGCATCGCCGGCAAGTGGTTCGAGGTGAACGGCCCTATTCCCGAAGACGCAATGCATGCCATCGCCCTTAAGGCCAGCGCGCAAGAGTTCGAGCCCGGTACAAACTCGAAGCGCGTCAGTCTTGGTTATTGTTTTGTCGATATGGATACTCTCGCGGCTTTCTTGCGGCTTCAATACTTCGGCTAAGGTCAAGGTTTATTTGTTTTTCGAGGAACGGGTCGATTTCGGTATGTGTGGCACCGGTGACCATGACATACTGCCGTACTAAAGTTGGGTTTCACGCGTATACTACTTCCGTGAGGGTAGAATACATGTTGTCACCATTCCCGTGCAAAATGACGCACAAATATATTGGCCTATGGATTACGAGGCGGACATTAAAATGTGGCCCTTCCGGCCAAGCTCATCGTACTACATGCCCAAGACCACCATACAAGAGTGGATTGGAGAGAAGTTGAAAGCTTTGTCCGCCGCCGAGCGTAAGAAATCTGCCGCTATTCGGCTTGTTAAGCCCGAATTAAAGATTGCGGTTGATGCATTCAAGTCGCAGGAGGAGGATTCTTTCGAGAGCTCTTTCAGTGACCGAGACGATTCGGTTGGGGGTGCGATGCTGGAGGAACGGGCGGAAAGGGCGGAGCGTACGGGTGTGGCGCGCCGCGGCCGGACAGTTAGACGTGGTTACGGTGGCCGTGGCAAGTGGGGGGGGCTGAACAATAGAGTGGAACTTATTGTGTTGATATACAACCAAGCAATCAAGGAGCATAATAGGTCGCGTGAGAAGCAAATCATGCGCGTCAACCGGAAGTGGAAGGGGGGGTAGTGGGTGACTGGTGCTGTGAAATAAACCCGCGCATGTAGCGCGAAGATATGCGAATAGGCTAGTTCATTTAACAAACACAAGGCAATCCAAATTGAATCACACTTGTTCTTCATGCTCACATCATATGGGGGGGGGGGGCAATGCATAACCATATTATGGGTTTGTGTGCTAATAAATTCTCGTTGGCATGCGCATATCAGTATCGTCACGGAATGCTATCACTATCATCACTACTATCATGTGCGATCGCTTCCTTACTGTAAGATCCCCGCTTCTTACGCTTAGGAGTGGGCACATCCCCATGATGATGAAAATTAGTATGGATAGCTCCCTAACCCTCCTTCAACCGCTTGCCCGGTTGCTTGCTCGTCTCCTTCTTGAACGCTTCTTTTGTGATGGCATGGAGATGCTCTGACCCATGACAACTGTAGTTGAGCAAGTCCCCGTAGCGCTCGATGAACCCCGGCACGTGGTATTGGAGGACATGCATGTAAACGGTGGCGTGATCCGAATGGCCTGCAGCGTTGGTGAATGCCTTCACGAATGCCTCGGCAAGTCTCTTCACAAGCGATGCCCGGCGCTTACGTGGCCAGCCTTGCTTGCACGGTGGCCCATAGCTCCAACATGGCCATTCACCAATGCCGAGTGGCATGCCACACATACCCGGTGGTCAGCCCTCCACCCCTATCCCTTGTGGCAGCAACGATGTGCGCGGGGGGCGTTGCCCCACCCTTGACCCGGTGGTCATCGGACGAGCCGCTCACGAGGCGACCGCCTTCGACAAGGAGTCACTTCACCGCTCCATGAAGATGACCGTTCCCATAATGGGGCCGAACACCGACTTCAAACAGTGGAAGAGGAATTTCTTCACCTTTTTGTCCCTCAAGTCTGACTATTTCATCCCCCATCTCGCCATAAGGGAGTCCGGCGTTTGGCTGGATGAAGCAGCGCAAAACTATGCACACGCCTTGTTATTGAAATTGAAATTGTTCACAAAAACACTAGCAAACTGGACCGGTTGCTGTCTATCGGGCCACTCTACCTAGCCATTAGTAGGACTTCTGAGCAAGTTGGGCCCGGGTCTCTTCGACCATGTACACCTATCGACACACCTAGCTTCACGGTGTGTCGACGTTCCTCGGGAGTTAAAAAACTGAAAGCAATCACATTAATTGCCACAGCCCCCCCGCCTAAGCAGTTACAACGTAATAATTTTGTAATCAAGAAAAATTATAAAGATGAATCCTCTTATTGTCGAGAAATGCAAAACTAAACTGCTGCTACTCGACTTTCACGATGCACGGCCCGCTCCCACCGAACCGGGGTACCGACCGGCCTAGGCCGGTCGGCGTTCGGGAGGGACGACGGGCCAGCCTAATCTAGCTCCCGCGTGACTTCGGTCTTGCCGAAGATAGGAGGGGAAAGGCTGGCAAAAAACCCCTCCTCACGTGGGCGCTCGTCGATCCCGCCGCCGCATTTCGTCAGCCCCGCCCCAAGGTCGTTGCCGCGTCTACCGACCCGACGGTCCTCCTTGTCGAGGTCCCCCGTCACCTCGAGGGCAGGTGGGGGGGACCGAGACACATAGACATATAAAAAACTGGCGCACCTGCCTCCGCGCTCATTTCCTCGGTTTTTCCTCTGGTTGGTATCCGGGTATCTGTCAAATAGTCCTGCCTACGTCCTTACCCTCCCCCCTCTGATCGCGCGTCCACCGAGCAGCCTTTGTTGAGCGGGTGCCTCCGCGCCCACCCGCCGGGCCCACTCCCTCTATTATAAGGGTTGTCGGGGTATTGGATGTCGATGAGGGGGGCGGGGGCAGGTCACCATGGTCGGATCCGTCGGGGCCGCGGGTGCACGGAAATTAGTCAAAATCCTCCGTACGGGGTTTTCCGGCGGCGCCGACCCGGAGGGTCGTCGTCGCCAGATCGTGTCGCTCCCTCCGTCGCGACCGGCCTCCTTGCCGCCCAAGCTTACTCCCCCCCCCGGGAGATGTAGCTTGTCGACGTAGCGGCTCGCTAGTGAGCGCCGTGCCATGGTGCTGCTCCCCAACTAGCTCGACGCCGGGTACGGACATTAGTTGAGTTTCCGAAAAAGCCCTCCGTACATGGCTTTCCGGCGGCGGCTGATCTTGAGGATCGCCGCCGCCTCACATAGCCGCTCCTCCGCCTGCGACCGGCCACTGGCATGTACCATGTCTTACCTCACCCCCCGGGAAGTTTCGACTGGCACATGGCTGGTCGACGGCTAGCGAGCCCCCTTTACTGGCGTTGCTTCCCGGCTGGCCACCACCAACTCCAACACCCGCATCCCACCGCTGATCCGGCCGTACCCTCCTCGCCATCAAACGCTCTTGTAGTACATGCCCCACCCCCACGAAGTAGGAATGTATTCGGTAGTATCTTACCGCGAAAAAACATATCGGACGGGCCGAGCGGGAGATCTTGGTGCCGGTATTGCACAGAAAGTTATTTTTTCAAAAGCCCTCTGTACATGGCTTTCCCGACAGTTGTTGATCTTGCGGATCGAGCTGTCGGCCCTCTTAGCTCCCTACCGTGCCATGCTTAGCACGGCTACGGGGTTTCCTACGCCCACCACGGGGAGGTGAGGGGATGCCGACGGGCCTGCGAGCGCAACCCCCTCCGGGGCCGCCGCCGCAGCGCCGGCGGCGGGCGCCCATACGCCTCGTTACATTTTACGCTACAAACGAGAACAAGCGCGTTGGCCAAGCGGTCAAGTGCATCTTTGTTGATGACCGAGACTACGCGAGAGTTGCATGGGACATCTTGTGTGAGCGCTTGGATGGTCGACGTTCGTTCGCACGCTCCATGTCTTTGCTAGACAACTTTATGCTTCGCCAACGCCATGGCAACTCCACTCACGGAGTACGTCCACCTCATGCGCCAGTCCTTCGATGACTACGACGAGACATGTAAAATGATTCATGGGTCGGCTGCCATCCACCCACATCACGTGGGACTCCTCATGGTGCGTGGCATTCCCCGCACCGGCCAATTCGGATAGACGAAATAATGTCTCATCAACGCGTTCGACATAAACTACCTCATGTCAGCGGACGAGGTGATGGCCAACATCCTCCACAAGGATCAAGAATTTGACTGCCGAAAGGGAGCATATGTAGACTGCCGTACGCCCGTACGAACTCATGCATGCGGGGATAACTTTCATACCTTATAGGCGAGATTCCGCCGCGCCCATACTAAGGAAATGTCGAACCACCATAATGGCAAAGCGGTCAGCAAGGTCAGCCGCCATAGGAGCCAACCGGTCATGGTCATCAAGAGCAAAGGGGTAATAGTCATGAACGGACTGAATGGAAGGACGTGGTGCGGAGGTCAATATCGATGAGAAAAAATCAATAGAGATGGCGGCGCAAATGTATGGAGGAAATACAAGAAGAACCAAAGACTACAGGAATAGAAAAAGGGGGGAGGCGGGACAAAGGAGAAATACTGACAAGGGGCCCAGGACGAGCGTGTTTGCCGATAAGAAACAATGAAGAGAAGAGATCACACATACCGAAATGTAAATGCCAATCAAACCCTAATATTCTCACAAAGATTTATTATCGATAAGCGATCTCCAAAGTATTCGAATCTTTTTTATTATGTATCTGAATGCAAAGCACGGGTATTTTTCAATTGTTTTTTGCGCCCCCGGGATTTACGGGTATTGATGCGTAAAAAACAGAATATCAGGCACTGCCTCAACAGCCGGCGACCCTGCTGACTGTTCGGCTGTTAGTTACTGGGATGCTCAAGTCTTAGGCGCCATTTCGACAGAGGGCGAAAAAGAAAGAGCAGAATAAAAAACAGGCAGCGGTAAAAACCGCTAGCCGGACTTGTGCCTAACAATGGTTTCAAAGAGACGGCATGATGCCCGCCGACCCCTCGGCCTAATACCCCGGGGTGTCTCAAAGCACCTTTTTTGTATCCTCCACCCAGTGTGGGGCACAAGTCGAGGCCAAGGCCGGGACAGGTGGAGCGCTGCGTTGGCGGCTGAGTCGCTAAGATAACATTAAAATAAAGAGGTAAGCTAGGGCTGTCGTGCGACCTGTGGATGCGTATTCACCCGATAGTGCGCCCTCCCCCCTTCTCTAGCTTTGACATGTGAGCACCCTGTCCACACACGACGAGTGCGTCGGTGTGGGTGGCTGTCTGTCGCCTTCGAGTAGCTGACGTAAGAGGGGTGGAGGTGGATTTTAAATCGCAGTTTGTACTGACGATACCGCCGACTACAAGGTGAAAGTACTACAATTTTATTTAAACTTGCCTTCCGCGGGAGAGCTGTCGATCGCAGCTCGCCGAACCAGGTTGTCGCGCGTAAGTGACGTGAGGCGGGGGCCCATAACCTATTGAACCATGCAAACACGGTTAGTGTGGAAGATAACTCACGCAAACGTAGTTACATTCATAGTCACGCAAACATGACAGTCACGGAGACAACCAACCTAGAGGCGTGGTGTCGGGATAACAGAAGTGTGAGAGTTGTAGCCTAGCGAGAGCTCTGTACCGAGTCAAACAGTTTATCGGTATGTCCGATCTAGACATGTACTAATCATATCTAGAGTAGCTTACAATAGCTATCTGCAACTAATACTTATACGGTATCACTTACAATAGTACCATGTCTTGCCTCACCCCCCGGGGAAGGTTCGACTGGCACAGGGTTGGTAGACGGCTAGCGAGCGCCCTTTCTTGGCGTTGCTTCCCGGTTGGCCACCACCAGCCCCAACACCCGCCTCCCATCTTTGATCCGGCCGTACCCTCCTCGCCATCAAACGCTTCTGTAGTACATGCCCCACCCCCTTGAATTAGGATTGTATACATGAGTATTTGACTGCGAAAAAACATATCGAACGGCCCGAGCGGGGGATCTTGGTGCCGGTATTGCACAAAAAATATTTTTTAAAAGCCCTATGTACAGAGCTTTCCCGACAGTTGTTGATCCTGCGGATCGAGCTGTCGGCCCTCTTAGCCCCCTACCGTGCCAGGCCACCACGGGGAGGTGAGGGGATGCCGACGGGCCTGCGAGCGCACCCCCCTCCGGGGCCGCCGCCGCTGCGCCGCCGGCGGGCGCCACCTCATATATATTAATATATACTAATAGCGAGACATCCGCCGGCGAAACACTGCACCTGACCTACCCGGGGCTGCAACTTGTGCCCAACAATTGGTGTAGGATACATCTCCTTCATGCGGGGATAACTTTCATACCTTATTATAGGCGAGATTCCGCCGCACCCATGCTTACGAAATGTCTAACAACCACCATAATGGCCAAGCGATCAACAAGATCGGCCGCCATAGGAGCCAACCGGTCCCCGTCATCAAGAGCATAGGGGTAATAGTCATGAACGGACTGGATGGAAGGACGAGGTGCGGAGGTCAGTATCGATGAGAAAAGTCAATAGAGGTGACGGCGCAAATGTATGGAGGAATTACAAGAAGAACCAAAGACAGGAGGAATAGAAAAAGGGGGGAGGGGGGGCAGAAGGGAAATACTGACAAGAGGCCCAGGACCGATGTGATTGCCGATAAGAAACAATGAAGAGAAGAGATCACACATACTGATGAAAAGTAAATCCCAATCAAACCCTAATATTCTCATTGAAAAAATTTATCGGTAAGGGAACTTCAAAGTATTCGAATATTTTCTCTGTATCTGAATGCAATGTACGGGTATTGATGCGTAAAAAACAGAATATCAGGCATCTCAACAGCCGGCGACCCTGCTGACTGTTCGGCTGAAACAGGACCAGCAAGCGGAGGGTAGCGTGAGGGGTTGGGGCTACAGGTGAGTGCCGGGTAGTTAGGGTTTCCCTCCCTGCTTGTCTCTTACCTGTACACAGTTTAAGGCCGATTTTTGGGTGAATTTTGCCACCATCCGACAGATGAGATGATAATTGCGATAACAAGCGGAGGGCCGAGTAGCGATGAAGGTATATTGTATATTCCTTACTACATACGGGTACTTAGGGTTTCCCTCCCTGCTTGTCTCTTACCTGTACACAGTTTAAGGCTGGTTCTTAGATGAACTTAGCCACCATCCGCGAAAGATGAGATGTTTTACCTACGGGTACCAGGTACTCGCCACATCGCCGTGATGTGGCCGGCGGACTGCTCCAGGCGAGAAAACAAAAAAACGGTACGAGAGTGGGCAACGAGACGGCTGCACGGTTTCGTTGCTTCACGATTATTTATTATATGAAGAGTTCTTACAAGAAAAAGCAGCGGAGGCCACCAAGCAAAAAGAAGAAAGAAGGAAAAAAACCCGAGAAACGATTATTTATCATTATTACTTATTACCGAAGGCATAATAATGGCCCATCATTTCCCGGGGAAACCCTGCGTTGCGACTCAATCCGATAGCAAATAGCGCCGAAAGGAAATCGCGAGATACCCTAATGACGACACTACAAAAATGGGCAATAATAAAAGACAATGCACCTGTACTATCCTGGCCGGGCGCTGTACGCTACTCCCCGCCACGCTGTAAAAGTATACATGTCGCAAATTCCAAATGCCAGCAGGAGCTTCGCGCCACCATCCGCGAAAGATGAAACGTCAAATAATTCCTAATATCCATTAAATATGCGTCATCTTTAGTCACAGCAGGAGCAGTACGTGGGGGAGTAAATCGCTTGGTTTGTGCTACTCAGCACCGACTGCTCCTGCGGCCCCCGCCCGGCCATAATGCTGCCAGAACGACGACACCCCGCTGTATGTTGCTGCGCGATGATGCCTTGTATTACAAGAAGCAGCACAGGAACGCGGACAGGGAAACCTGCGATGATGCCTACGGTATTAAGTTCGGTAACAATGACAAAACGGATGCGGCCTTGCCAGCTGTCCGAAGTAACCTTCACAAACAGCGTACTCATTAACAATGATAGCGTACACGATGGTACAATGTTACGGCACTGACAACAAAGGAACTGCAACACTTGAGTCGACCTGCCAATCAGTTAGGCGGCATTAATTGTGCCAATAATATCACGGCAACACAAACAAGTCACATTAAAATGCATTGTACATCGATGGTAAATTCGGTCATGATGACGGGCCCATAATGATTGATGCGGCGCAGCTCTTCGACCAGCACAGCGGCAGGAATGACGCCATATTAGATAGATGCGTGGAACATGGGTAGCTTCTGAGTACGGCTATGAAGAGGCAAATCCAGTGGTAGACTTTCCAAGTGAAGGGCCGCCATGAAGAACCAATGTGTAATGTGTTGTGCATCAAGTGCAATGCAGCGGAGGGGCGCGGGGTGTGGGGAGGTTTATCGTGCAAAACATGTACACAGGTTAAAGGCCCATGCAAAAGCAGCGCTAGCTCACTGGACATGCAGACCGAGTATGCCTGCATGCCGTGCGTGGCGGGACAGAGACAACAGGCAACACCCGCGGTAATGCCATGCATGCGCTTCCATCACGTCACGACATGCACATACGTCTGCTGCATCAATGTAGACACCACTGCGGATAACCATGTAGTGCACGAGACAAAGAGGAGCCCATCAGCCACTCGATATTCTGAGTTGCGGTGGAGCTTGTCTTTTTCCACTGCCTTATTTCCATAATCGGCATTGTGAGGGAAAAAATGAATTACTCGTGTGGCGAGCACCTCGCACCAAGTCCACACCTCACACCCGCAAGTCAGTGCAACGCAGACCTTCCAAGTGCTCTTGAAATATCTACAGTCCTCTGCTGCCCTCTGCCCACACCCTAAAAGCGAAAAATCCACTGCCTCGGCCCAATTATTAAATAAGAATCGTCAAAACAATTGAACAAGCTCATTGGTAATGTACTGTCTTTCCTCCAACCGCACAATCTGCTGCACACAGCACACCGCCTGGCGCCCTCCAATCACTGGAGAGCATCCCTATTGCATCTGAGAAACAACATCATCTGGAGCTTGTGGGGAAGTTCAGTTGCCTGCAGCCCGGCCATTCTGTAGTCAACACGGTCAAATAGGTTGGCGGCTTGGATGCTGGAGGGGTCGATGCTGTAGTACTGCGCTGCAACGTAGGGAAGCACCGCTTTGGGGGCGGTGGGCTGCCTTGACTCTGACGTCACACCTGCGCTCGCCTGCTCTGACCACCAGGCCAGGGAGTTGAACTGATCGCCGTCTAGGCTGGGAAGCGCACGATACCTATCCAGCTCTCGCACATCAACTCTCTGATGAGTTGCAGTAACTGCGGCTGATGAGGGACCCGCAGAGTCGGAGGTGCGTCGCGTTTTCCGCTCCGTCATGCTTCCCTTCAACTGCCGCTTATTCTGATCTCCTTTTGCGACCACATCCCCTGTGCTTGTGGCGTCGCTTGAGGGCTGGCTCAGCGCACCAGCCATGCTCCTGAACACGCCAGTCAGCTCTGCCCACGCCTCATCTGCATCCACATCATCCGCTAAGTGTTCCAGGTCGTCCTTGTGGCAGGGGTTCAGAAGTGTGGCCAGCACCTCCTCCCTGCTCTGTATGCGCCCTGCGCTACTTTCAACCTTCAGACGGTCGGCAATGATGGTGCGCAGCACCTGCACGGATTCTTGCAGGTCGCATGCTGGCTTCTCCAGGCGATGAAGGTCTGGGTCAGCGGACAGTTCAGGCACGTAAACCAGCTCCTCACTCAGGTACTGCTGTAGCTCAAGCAGCAGGGAGGCGCAGGCAGCCAAGGGGACCACCTGCGCGGACCTCATGCCGTTATCCACCTCAGCACATGCTTCCAGCACCCCGATACCATCTTGCAATGTCGACCAGTCTTTTTGGGTCAGACCAGGAGCAGCAGCAGCAGCATTGTTACTACGCCCACTCGATGCGGGGATTCGACGGGCAGCATGTGAGGCGCAAAACTTTTCTATCTGCGATTTGGAAAGTAGGACGCGTTGGAAGAGACTGAGAACAGTTGTCAGGTTCTTTTCGCGTGTAGCGTCCAGCATAGATGGAGCCAGTGCCTTTTGGAGTGTCTGGTGCAGCTCAGCATCAGCATCCGCATCGTCATTATTCTCTGCTGGCACGTCCTTCGGCGGTGGCTCCAGCAGAGGGGATAGCACTTGAAGAATTTTCTCTGTGAAAGCCACCACATTGGGCCCCCCCTTACTACCGCCGCCACACAGCCCGTCTTTTACAATTTTCTCCAGGGAATGAATGCTGCACATGAGGGAGGGGATCCCAAGTTTGGCTGCGGCTGCACGGAGAGTGTGCTGTCCACCTCCAACCGTGCAAATTAGGTAGGCAGACGAAGGCGCCACCTCTGCTCCGAAAAACTCGGCAGTTGTATCACATACCCACGATTGAATACTCTCGGGGGTGTAGTCACTCGGGAACGCTTTCACAGAGAGCCCCAAACGGCGCCACTTGAAATTCGAGTTGACAAAGGTGACAGACATAACGAAGTAGACACTGCTGGTGGCTTTCGACGCCCAGGTGTCTAGCTGTACCGAACAGCACGGTCCAAGCGAAATAAAAGAACGTTGTCGTTTCAATTCTGCTTTGATGGCGGCTTTCGCGTTGGAGTGCTCCTGCTGCAGGACGCTGTCGAACATCGGTCCAGTGAAATTAAGACTTCCGCCGAGAGGACTGCTGTGCTGCCGCATGCCGACCAACAAAAGCCGACAACCAGGCTCGTTAATTACCCACCAAGGGTGGAGGTCGTACGCGCAGAACAGGACGAGCTGCCGGGCTATCTCCGCAGAGCTGAGTCCCGAGCCACGCAACAAACCCGCTGAAATGCCTAGCTCCTCCCACATATGATGGTCGCCGCTCTCGGCGGCCTGCGCTATCGCGCGTTTCGCCTTGTATAGTCCAGAGTGCTTGCTCGACTCCAGACAATTTTTCGCCTCTTCCGGATGCTTCACCTTAATGTGTTTCAGGAGGTTGGTCGTGGACGCCCCTGATGAAGGAATCCAGGATAGACAACAAGGCAGTTAAAATCGGCAATAGTAAGACGTAATAAGGACAGTCAATCATCTATCGGGAACAGCGATAAAAAACAACCTTGGGCTCATTGTGGAATTTTTTTTTGCTGAGCCCGACCACTTATTGGTTATACTGGACAAGGAAGCGTCGTACTAGCAACAAGTAAGAGCAGATGACGCGATTACATTTAGCAGCACGACTGGGCCAGCATGACGAAGGTGCTGCTATGAGAACAATAAGAACAATGGTGCTTACTACTTGCACGCCGCACAGTGCCGACTAGACGACAATAATATCATTACCAGCAGTTTAAAGCAGCTGGGTGAGCGACTACAATATGAGCCGGCCAGCTCCACATAGGCTGTCGTATTATAATGTAGTGCCGACGAGTCAAATATGTATGTCAGTATGGAACATTCGATAATACTACTTATCACTCGTCAAATTGAGCACCAAAGAGAAGAGCAGCGCGAAGTAAGCGTCTATCATTCAGCAGGCAGCACGCTAACAAAAGGCATCGTGTATGCATGAACGAACATCAGGCATACAATACACTACGAGCGAAGCCACGCGGCAGAGCCCCATCAATATCGGCTGGAGTTATGCAGTCGGACGATACATGTAGTGAACATAAAATAGCGGGCAAGAGCAGAAGGGCCAGCAACTTGGTCCGCTTTGCTGCAGCGCAGGACTGCTACGTATTATTCATGAGGGGATATTTTGGAAAACTTAGTGACAATTAACATTAAAAATTAATACGTACCAAGGATGTGCTTCAGCGTTGCTCCGCAGGGCCTCAGAGTCCCAGTATCGTCATCTCTCACGAGAATGCAGCACTCCACATTCCGGCCACTGGAGGTAGGCGGCGTAAAAGGGCGCATATAGCCAGCACTCCACAGTTTCGCTTGGCTGGAGTCACTGCGGGGCCTGGGTGGGTCCAAGTACATACGCGTCTGGCGATTGTCCTCATCGTACTGCAGAGAAGAGCTGCTGCCGCCTTTCGTGAACTGGCTTTGACGGAGTCGGTCGGGACCAATAGGGCGCCCGCTGCGGTGGGACAACCCTGACGCCCCCGCTGATCCAGATGTGCCTGTGGGCGGAACTGCGCTATATCCGTAGTGGACTCCACTACCGAAAGGGTGCGGCGGTGGAGAATCGTAATATCCACCGCCTCGCTGGGTATTAGATCTCATTCCGTGCATCACTAGTAAGTGAATAAATTTAAAATTACTGTTGGCTTGAGATACGTAATGGTGTACTGATGGAGCAGGCCGAGTTCAGCACCGCAGTTGTCAGTAGGAGTAGACAGACATGGCCTGCGCAACAGTCGGCAAGCGCAACGTAGCAGCAGTTAATATGGCTTCGCTATCTAGAAAACGGCTTCGTATATGCTGGAGGCCACTGCTCAGTCTTAAACGCCAACTGCCAATCTTCATAATATGCTATGACGTCAATATCAGTGAGGACCAGTGCCAGTGAGGACCCGATTATTGCACGCGCCCGTCCAGAGATATGTCACACAGCGACTATAGCATCATATATCGTCTAACGGGCATAATAATAGCAGTGGCGGTATGTTTCAGTGTCCGCCAGCAAGGGCTCACCATATGCTTTTATTGCAACGGTGCCTCCGCTTGTGAAGAACCTTCGCGCACGCTCTCAACAGTCGTCTGCTGGACGAAAGGGTACCGTAGAGGGTGAGCCGGCGCAGGTTCGGTATCGCTGCAGTGGGTATCCCTTCCGTCACCTGTCAAAATCGGCCATCGTCGGTATCCTTCGAGTACTTGTGTATCGATGTACTTTCGCATCGGGTACTGTTCGACATTTGCTGAATTGCTACAATTTATAGAGCTATTTCAATTTTATATCGGTATTCACTCACTAAATTCATTTCCCTCCGTGTTCAGATCAGAGGCGAGCAACAGTATTCATACTATCGTGGCTGTTATAATTATTGACATTATTTGCGCATAAATATTTCATCCGGCCTCCATCATTATAATAGATCGCAAATATAAATATGAACCGCGTGTTTTTTTTTACGGTTTATTTTGCTGTATGGGTCGTCGTCGATGTTTCTGCGGAATAACTTTACGTACAAAACAGCAGCTGGGCTTACCTGCCAGTCCCATATTACGGGGGCGCAAACAAAAAAGAATTAAACAATATGCAGCTGCTAAAACGGTACATGTGGGCAGTGATCCGGCAATTCTGAATGACAAAAAATGTCCTAACACTTTATCAACATGTAATCATGCATTTATTTCGCTAAACTGCGAGGTGCTGTCGTCGTGACAAATATATAATATAAAGATGCTGACGAGATGCTCCATGCACCCCCCGGGATCGATCATTCCTAGGCGCTTCCCGTACCCGTACTGCACCGGTGCCGACAATATTGAGAAGGTTATGAAGTAAATACATGTGCCTTGGTTTTTGCTCGGTGTTTTTCACTACTGCCTTCCTTGTCATCATTTTCTGTGAAGGTGAACAATGCATGGATCAACGAGCTTATTTTGTTCCGTCCGTGCTCATTTTGTTCTTCTTGGCGAATTCGTTTCCACTAGAATATGACGAGCGCTTTAGCAAGAGTACTAGCAATTCCTTTGTGACCAGCTTACGAGCTTTCGTGCAACTATGTGATCAATTTCAGTCGGAGCTCAAAGTTCCGCGGGGTACAAAGGCGATCAAAACGCCAAAAGTACCCATCTATGACTTCTATCCGGGTGTCTTTCGTCCACTCACCCTCGTCCCCATAAAACGAGTCTTGGGAGTACCCCTCGCGAATGAGATAAGCGATCTTAGGGCTCAGTTGCAATGCGTTAACCGTCATTAAGTTTAAGCGTGTGTCTTCTAATAACAACAGCTAGGACTTCCGTCGCAATTCTCGTTCTCACGGAACCTCGTCATCCCAAAATAATGGAATTGTGGCATGAGGTACGAAGTTTGGTTGCCGACTTAACGGATCAGCTTCGTTCATGGCTCCGAGCAGTGTCATCGAGCCCACAAACGGATGCAAGTCCCGCAGGTATCTTGCTTGCCGCTTGTTCAACCTGTTGTTCGGCTGCATGAGCAGATGTCGCAGTGTGTCGTGGTATGTTACGACAAGGAACTTAGAGCATCCTGCAAGGTAACACCTCCAATGCTTGACGGCTTCGCATACAGCCAAAGCTTCTAAGTCGTACGCATATTAAGTGTTGCCGCATTCAGTGGGATTCGGCTTAAGCGCCCAGTACGAGACTAGTTGAAGTCCTCCTCCTTGATCTTGCAACATGAATGCTGCAATTCCCAGTGACGAAGCATATGTAGCTACGGCGAACGTCGCGTCCGACCTGACCTCCGGACGCATGAGGCATGGCGCGGAAATGGGCCGTAACTCTAGAGTCTCAAACGCTTCCAAACATGCAAGTGTCAACGTAACCGTATGTGGTTGGGACTTCCGCAATAAGCCCGTCAATGGAGCCGTAAGATCGCTGAATAAATCTGGCGTAGAAGTTGCAGAATTGCACGAAACTGAGAACCTCCTTATGCGTTTTAGGCATTGGCAAGTCTGCAACGGCCTCGACTTTCTTTGTCGAAACTGAATTTCTACTAGCGGACACATTATAGCCAAGATATTCATCTCTTGAAGGCCGAAGAAGCACTTCTTAAGACGTAACTCCAAGCCCTCCTCCTTAAACCGTTGAAGAACCAAACGCAGGTGCTCCACATGCTCGTCATGTGTGCGGCTGTAAATATAGGCGTCGTCGAGGTAGACAATAACGAACTTATGAAAAAAGTCGCGAAGAATGTCATTCATCATTCTCAGGAATGTAGCGAGTGCATTGCACAGTCCGAACGGCATGGCGGCCCATTCCATTAAGCCGTCATGGGTCTAAAAAGCAGTCTTGTGGACGTCATGATCACGCACTCGAAATTGCCAGAAGCTTGACGCGAGATCAAGGTGCGTGTAAAAATTCGCGTCCTTAAGTTCAACAAGTGTGTCGTCCACACGCGAAAGTGGGTAGGCGTCCTTACGCGTAGCTTCGTTTAGTCCATCACGGTAGTCAATGCACAAGCGTAGCGAGCCATAAATTTTACGCACAAAAAGAATTGGCGAGCTGAACTCACTATGGCTAAGGCGAATTAAGCCAGCTTCCATCGCGGCTTTGAGTTGTCGGTTACGCTCAGCGCGCCTTGCAAGCGACAATATGTTAAGACGTTGGCGTTTCATCGGGCATGGAATCCTAAACTCTTTCAAACCCTGTCGGCTTACCGGCGGCGAATTAATTAGCTGCATTAAGTTCAGGAAGTCATCATAAAGTAAGGACCGAAATTTTTCACGTTGTTCCGCAGTAAGCTCCTCTCTAGTATAAAACCCAGTTGGCTGCTCTCCTGCATGCGTAACTTCAATCACGAAAAACTCCGCATTACGTCCCTTGCCGCGGCGAGTCTTGCGCATGAGTTTCTAAACCTTTAGTAGACGACATTAGTAGACACTCAAGACGTCGCTCCTCAATATGAGTCTCCACGTTTGTCCCATCCATAAGGGTAAAAACACGCGTTGTGCCAAATTGTAATGAGGCTCGTTCATCATCAAGCCATGGAAAACCGAGTACTAGATCCGCAGCGCGTAAATCACGTAAGCCGTAAAAAGTCCGTTGAAATTCGTGACGAGCCAGCTCGAAGGTATCATCGCGAATAGTCGAAGATGTCACACGTTGACCATTAGCAAGTCGAACAAGAGTCTTGGTTGGAGACTTATGAGTCTGCAAAGCAAAGCGTCTTACAAAGTCCTCTGACACAAAGTCAAGAGTCGCAGCGCAGTCGACCAATCTAGTAACAAGCTGTCCACCATCACGAGTTTTCACAGTGAGCTCGGTGCGAATTAACGGTCGAGCTTCCGTGATGTCCGTTAGAAGGGCGGTAGCTGTCGAAGAAAATTGTGGGAGCGTAGCGATGGACTCTTCCGTGTCGTCATGAGGTACACGTACCGAGAGGGGTTCGTCAGTAATTGTAGTCGGTGCTTGATCGTAAAAAGTACTATCATATCGTCGACTAGACACAGTTGAATACGCCAAGGAGCTAGAGCAACCACCTGATGGGTAGGATTGTCCAACGACTGTCGAGTAAACAATTGAGTCATGGCTAGGAATTCTCGGTAGAGTTTCATGTGTCGAGTGAGCTCGTTAAAGTTAGCCCACTTAGGAAGAACAAATGCAACCATTATGGACGCTCGAGCTATACGGCGACAACTCTCAGAATGGCATGCAATCTTTTTAGCTAACTCATAGGGTGGATTAATGTACACCCGTTCTCCTGACCAATCTCTCTCCATGATCGAATCACTCGGCGAATAGTGAGGTAAGTCACCGTGCGAGTTTAGACCTCATCATATGCACAGCCCTCCAAGGTGAAGTCAAATCGTGCGTGCAAAGGTTCAAAAACAGAGTCAACCAGTTTCCAATCAATCGGACGTATGGTTACATTTTTACGACTCTCTCTCTTTTTGTTCTGACGACGACGACCTTCTACTAACGTTGCAAGAGTCGCGATTGTAGTCAATGGAGATGGCGAAAGGGTTTCGACGACCTCTGTCGCCAGCCGTGTCTCAAGACGATCACTAGATTTAGCCGGCTGCTCCGGTTCGTCAAGAGAACAGCTATGCCCCCATCATTGCTTCTTCGAAGGAGCACCCATAGCCTCCTTGCCTGATAGCTCCGGGCGCTGGAAAAGACGGTGTCCCTTCTTGTGGCACTTGAAGCAAAGTCCTTCCTCAATATGACGCTTCCGCTACTCCGCGGTCAAAGCTCTAGCGATGACGTTGAAGTCAGTTCAGCAAGTGTTTGGAGAAGTTCGGCCATGATCTCCTTTTCCTCATCCACGACCTCGACCTCTGCCATAACAAGCACCGTTGTTTCGCTTCCATGTTTTCGATGCTCCTACTAAGGGGTCCTCGTAAGTTCGCTTCTTTGTAGGTTGTCCGCCTCCGGGTCTTGTCGACGTGCCCGCAGTTGACTTAACACCACCCATGTGTGTCGAGTATGTAGCGATATCATTGAAGAAGTTCTAAAGCTCCACGAGTTTCAAAGTGTAACCTTTCTGTGAACGATGGGACTTAGCTTGAGTCTGAAGTTGAAGATTAGCCAGTCCACCGATGAAGCGAACACATTGAAGGTCATATGTAAGGTGTTGACGAGACGTTCGTAAAAAGTCGTTGAACTGCTAGGTGTAGGCGGCGTAACTCATGTTCCCTTGCGTAATTCCGAGCAAGGCGTTAATTGCGTCGTCGCGAATGTTAGGCAGCAAGGACGTCTTACGAAGCTCCGCCAACAAAGAGTCAAAAGAGGCTAGAATAGTTGCTTGTTGTTTACGGTTCAACCACTAGCTGTTCAAGGGTCGAGACGAAAATTTTGAAGTAACCCATATAATTGCGTCATAAGAATCAGCAGTAACTCCAAGCATGGCGAAGCGTTGTGGTTGTGCCTCGAGCCAGTCTTCAAGTTCACGCAGCTCACGACCGGACTGAAACTTATAATCAATCGCAGCCTTACGCTGTGTCTCTGTGAGAGTGACGGGTAGTCCAACAAAAGTCGTTGTAGGGGCCGGAACTCCCATTCGTAAATCAGTCGGAGTCTGACCACACAACTGATTGATGTAGCCTCGAATGAGCATCCACACATGGCTAGAGTCGACTGATGTAAACCGAGAGAAAAAAAGGAACTGCGTCGGTAACGACGTATCCGCTTGACAGAGTATACTTGGTGCGTGTAAACAGCTCGACGAAAAGTCTCCCATTGAGTCACGTACTCAAAGTGAAGTAACTCATACTTACGCTTCAAAGTTGGTAGTAACCCATGTTTGGCCGGCGTATAAGAGAAAGACCGCCAATGTCAGTCGTTGCCGGTACGACGCAAAAACCACCCGAATTAATAGTCGACGGGGCAGTAACAGCCTGCTCGAGCTTAGCAGGTGTGCTTAAATTCGCTGTCACGTAGGCTGACGTTGCCCTTCGGGTAGTGCGACACGAACCGGGGCGTCACTCAGCACGGTTAAGTCATCATGAGCCAAAGCAAGGAAATTTTCCTCAAGTAACTCGCGAGCAACAACATCAACATGCTATTCGTTAGGAGAAATATCGAACCAGCAAGAAACCATGTTTTACGAGTACGAGGTTCACGTTGTAAAACGAGCTTATTGTCGGAGGCTTTGAAACCACCACGTAATGACCATGTCCAATTTAAGCCATTTTGAATCAAGACAGAAGCGTCGAACGAATCAAGCGACAGCGAAAACGTGCGTCGACCAAAGAGCTCCGAAACCAATGTGGCGGTTAGGCTTCGGAAAGCTAAGTGCAAACACAAATTTGTTCTCTTGTGCTCTATCGCTGCTCTTTCGCTAGGTGGAAGTGCAAATGGAGGGAGAATTGAGAAGATGTCTCACTGTTAGTGTTTTACAATAGGTTGTAATCGAACAAAGGGAATTGTTAAAAGGTTATGTCACCTCCCTCTACTACACTAGGCTTAAATAACATTCCGCCTCGCTTGCACATGCTCTTGCGTGGTCCTCGTGCTAGGTGCTAGGGCTTTCCAACCGTCATTAACAGACTAGCGATGCGGCTCGTCCATTCTGCGGAATCACATTATGCATTGGAAACCTCACTTGGCGCGTCGTCTTAGATTGAATGTGCGTACTTGTATGTACCGGGAGGTAGTTGTAGTACAGTGCGCATCAAAACCCTCGCTAAATTGTAGTAGCGACGTACCCACGTTGTACGTCCTTCCAATGGAAAAGCACGAATTGTAATTAGTAACGAGTACATGTACAACGTCATGCAATGTAATGTTGCATGACATTACTCGTCACAAAATGCCAATCCATGTGGAACCTATACAGCCTCATCAAATCAACCAACCATGACAAAAAATGGGTCGGTCACCACCCTAAAGTTGGAGCCGCCCCCCCATGAATAGCTGATGCACATCGCGGTAACATCACAAGACATATCGTTTTCCACTCGTTTTAAAAACAATACATTTTCGAAAACATCAATATTGGGGGGGGGGGGGGGGGGGGATTTGCGTTACACTAGTGAGCTTGGTAAGCAACATGAGACGAAGATTATTTGAAGCGGGCAACATAGATTATGTTGGCCGACATGTCTTTGTTCGTGGTTGGTTGCTTAATACTAACTTTATCACTCTACACAACACACACGACGTTACTTGCTATTACCTCATCCTTGACATAGATGTCAACCTCTTCCACAATACCTGTCAATTTCCCAACCATTGGACCCGTCACGAACGCCGTGGCTCCTCACCCTTCCAAGGCTCACTCAACACCCCTCTCCTAGTCCTTACTTTCAAAGAGCCACACTTCGGCCTGCTACATATCACTCTCAACTCCTCCACATGGATCGACTCAATCCATAACCTCCCCCCTCCCCCGTCGACCTCCAAAAACAGACCATGGCCCTGATAAAACCGTGAAATACTACCGACCTATGCCAAAACTAGGTAATATCTCAACCCCCCCCCCCCCCCCCCCCCCCCCCCCGTAAAAACGATGCACTACGTTGTTAGTCATGCGGAACACACGCATAGTTCTCCACGCCGTATACAACATCATATCACTCCCTGCTAACTTTCCCTAAACACCCCCGACATTCAGCTCCGCCCACACGGTCTACTCCCTCATGTTCCTCCTCAATCACTACGTATTTTGCTCATTCGCTGCTATTCACTCTCTCTCGGTCGGGCATCGCTCGTCGAAGCACTCCACGCTACCATCCCGCCGATCCCTTACTCACGTCAACCACTCCATACACAGAGTTGT
>JAPMLY010001768.1:0-17975 GCA_026401115.1 Tetraselmis chui
TTAGCCGCCAAAAACTGCTCAGTAATCCGTTGCTCCGATGCCAAAACTGCCGTACGAATCTGCTCGGCTGTGCGTTGTTCGAGTGTAGTAGCGTGAGGGTCGGCCGCTGCGGCGGACGTAGACTGCTCAGGCTGCATATTGGGGAACTGCGTAGCTGAACGAGGGGAAGTGTCGCGTGACGCTCGAGTGCGCATGGGACGAAAAGGTAAAACTGACACCCTGCTCGACTACTAGAGTCGAGACTGCATTCGCGCGAAGCCTAGATTGGCTGAGCGCGAAAGCAGAGAGTGCCTAGGCTCGTGGCTAGCTACGGCTTATAAGGCACGGGCTAGCTAGAGCTGACCGTTGGGGAAGTAGTTGGTCGTTGGCTGCGTCTAACTGTTCGGGCAAGGTGGTTGCCCTACAGGCGAGACGCGCCGATATTAACGGTAACAGTAACCGCTAGAGTTACTGTCCCGTACACATGATATTGGATATGCAAACCTCTAGATTCAAATCAATCTGACCATAAGAATTTGATTTAGATTAAGCAGCTGATAACGCATCCCATCTTTCGCGGATGGTGGCGAAGTTCGCCTAATAGCTAGCCGGCTAAAAACTGTGTACAGGTAAGGGGCAAGCAGGGAGGGAAAGCAATGATGATTACAAGAGAAAGAACATGAGCACGGACAGGGAAAAATTGACGGGTAACAAAAGGGTACCTGTTAATTTTAGTTTCTAGCACAGGGCCGTCATGATGGACTACAAAACCTACCCAAAGGTCAGGTCCTTGCCCGCTAATGAGTCCCATACCCAAGCAGGGCATACTTTGTGAGATGCCTCACGTACCCATTTAATGTAGCGCTGCATGCAGTAGTTTTCCAGCCAGTGTGAGGGCCCTGAAAATTGGCTGTGTAGGGCGGTCGAACGTGACAATTTTTTAATTACTAGCCGCGCGCCCCGCGCAAAATATACATGTACTTGTACCCGGGCAGCGCCCAGACCTCGCCCATTACGCTAGTTAGGGTGGGCCTCGCTAAGGGCACTCACGGAGACTTCACCCATCAGTGGGGGGCACAGGTCTGCCGGGGGCGATAAGGTAGCGGGGGCGGCCATGGCGGGGTGGATGGCGGCGGGGGCGGCCGTACATGGCGCTTGCTGTGTCTCGGCGGGGACGGCGGGCGCAAGAGTCGCTCGCTCGGCCGCGAATCTAGCTACCGCTTGGTTCACGCTGGCCAACGCGAGGACCCTATCTTTGAGGTCGGCCTTGCTTCCCTTAGCCTCCGGAGCTTCGGGGTCGTCGTGTTGTAGCAGTGCCTTCAAGTCTTTTACTTGAAGGGAATCAACCGTGCCGAGGCCACGGGCGGCGATGGTCTCAAGAACGGTGATGGCGTGGGTAACAGCCTCGACCACCGCCTTGCGCCTTTTTGCGTTTTTTGCCTCCTCTTTTTGTGCCTTATCGCTTGCCTTGCGTTTTTTCTCTAGGTCTTGGGCGCGTTTCAACGCAATAGACTCTTCGCTAGTAGCGCTGCCTTGGCGTGACCAGATATTCTTTGCGGTTACCCGCCCGCTCTTGCCCTCCCCCTCGTCGGCGTTCGGGTGCACGTTGTCGTCGTCCGCTTCACCCTCGTCGGCGGTCGGGTGGAGGACGGTCTTCATCTTGTTGAAGACGTCGCCTTGCCAAAGGTAATCCTCCATGATCTCTTCCCTGCTCATGGTGGCAAGCCGGCTGACGTTGGGTAGGCCAGCTGAGGCACGGTCCACCTCCACTTGCAGGTGGTGAGGAAAGGGTATCGGAGGTTGCTTGCCTTGCTGCTCTGAAGTGGTTGGCGTAAACCCCCCGCCCAACAGTAGAAGTTGAACTTCAGTGGCGCGGCTGGTGCTGCCCTCCGTGTAAGGAGGGGTGCCAACACTAGACGTCCTCTCAGTGTTGTTGGAGCGCGCCTTGGACGATGCAGTGGTTCCGTTGGCTATTAGAGTACCGCCAGTCTTTTGGGGAGTTGGAACATGTATGCTGGTCTTGATAGATGTTGAGATCAGTGCTCGGCACCATGAGTGACTAATAGTGATGTTGTAATCTTTAAATAGCGTTATCTGAGCTTGAGTCGCCGCAGCACGCACAGATTGGTCGCATTCAACTGCATTTTCTACCACCCGCCTGAGCACACTCTTGACTGCCTCCCTGTAATCCTTGTGGTTGTCAGCGCCCTTTGTCCTTTTGTCCTTGTCCACCGCCACCGTCACGCGGTCTTCCTTCCTCTTCCTGCCACATTTTCCTTTCCGGCCATCACCCCGACGGACAGCAGCGGTAGCAGAGATGGGGTTGAGCGGCGGACGTTGTTCAGCAGCCTCGTAGGTGGTGTGGCATGGGCTGTCGTGGGGTGCCAGAGTGTTTGCGTTCTCCTCGTCGCCTTTTTCTGGCCCGAGTATGTCGATGGCCTTCATCAATTTTGATAGGGCGGAAACGCGCCGCCAAATGCCGTTCTTGAGGGAGTTGTTGTAGTATGTCGGGACACTAACTACAACCTCCTCGGCAGCACGCAAACCGGCCTCCAAATAGCCTACGCCAGGCTCATTCTTCCAGATATGAGCACCACGATCGTATAGTTGTTGGCGATGGGTCTTGTTGAGCCCGGCAAATGGTAAAGGGTGAGTCGTACGTCGTGGTCGGGCGGGGTCGAACAGGTTGCGATCAGCATCGGAAGGGGAGACGGTGGGGTTGGCACGCCTAGACATGGCACAGACACTGCTGTATCATAGAGCGAGGGTGCACGTGGAGTTAGTTATTACGTTGTTGGTCGAGTTGCGGTACCCGGACAAGTCGATATCGGGAGGACGAGAAGGTGCTGGTCGCGAAAAAGGGAGAAAATAAAAAAAGCGCGCTCACCGGATCGGCATGCGTGTGTCTACCCCGAGTGGCGGAGGCGACGCGTGAAGGGGCGACAGAGCGCACCCATGCATGGCTCAATATCACTAAGGAGTCGGGTTTTCACTCTTGGTGGGCCAAACGGCCGTTGTAGGTGGTCGGGGTCGCTTGTTGGGTGGTGTCGTCGGGTAGTGGGGTCGATCGTGACAGCCGGCGAATAATTTGAATTACAAAGACATTCGGGTGGTTCGATTTTCACTCACCCCCTCGTACCCACGGGTCGGCATGATGACCACCAAGCCGCCCGCCCACCCTCGGCTATGTTACAACCTTGGTTGCTAAGGTGTTAGACCTATGGTTGGCCCTAAGAGCAACCCCATACTGCCCTATCCATGCCCAACGTGACGGCGGGTGGCTAGTTAGACACGGGTGGATAGAAACTGAAATTAACAGGTAACAGTGACAAGAGGATCACGGACTCCAAAGCACGGCAAAGGGAAGCACAAAATTGTGCATAATAAACCTAGCATATTAAACTAAAGAAACTCCAAGGCAACGCCGAGAGTGCAACACGTGGAGGCGACAAGCGGCGCCTGACACGCCGCTCGAGGAAGCACGGGGACGCTCGCGGCCCATGGCGTGGGTGAAGAGCGCCATGGCAGGAGAAGGCATCCGAGCCGAGGAAGAAGCGGCCTCCACACCGCCTGCGGCGGTAGACAGACCGCGCAAGACGTTGTCCGCGTGAGCAACATGGACGGCGAGAGAGACCTTTCGGCGCCATGAGGCCAACAACTTGCCCACATGCATCCCTTTGGAGGCGGCTGCATGCTTGGCCAACTTTGTCAAGAAAGCCGTGGCGTGGCCGCCGAGAGAACCAAATTCCGTGACTGCAAAGGGAATGAAGCGGATGTCGGGGCGACTCCTCACCCACTCTGAGTACTTCTCCAACTTGGTCTTCTCAACACGGCGCAGAGCGACTTCAGGAGACGGGGGGCTAGAAACGCCGAACAAGCCAGAAACCATGGAATCAAGGGCAAGTTTTGAGCCTCGGATGCAGTGATAGTGCAAGACACCCAAATTCGCGGGGAGGCCATCGTTGCCGTTGGGGAGTTGGACAAGTATCGTGGGGTCTATGAGAACCTCGACGCCAACCCCGAGTGCGCCACGAACCTCGGAGATGAATTCCGCAAGGGCCGGCACTAAACAAGAGTGAGCGGTGTGGAAAGAAGCATCTCCGCCGCATCGAGCCAAATGGTCAACAAAAGCAGTGGCCCACGCATCATATGACATTTCAACACCCGCCGACGCGAACGCACCCCACATTGCTAGAACCGAGAAATGGCAAGAGGCACAAGCAGTGGGGGAGCGTAGAGTAGAGAGGATGCGGGATGAGGGTAGGTCGAAGATGCGACATACCCCGACGCGGAAAACTGGGTCGTAGTGCTCAAGGAACTTGTCACGGAGCTCGCCCAAACAACCCGAAGTAGGCGGGTCTGAAGCCAAAGACTCAAGGGCGCCGTGGCCGAGACGAGATGCGAAACGCCTAGACTCTGACTCTGACGGTTAGAGAACGTGGGAGCGAGCTTCGCGAAGCGAAGCAAGTTCACGCGCTCACTGATGTCGGAGTATAGCTTTGGAAAGATGTCCGTGGCAAACGCAGAAAGGGGTGCGAGCGAGGGTAGGCCATCAAGGGACCGAGCAATCTACTCGTTGTTTGATCGGGTTTCGGCTACGCAGCCTCCGCGAGTCACCGTTGGACGTTGCGGGGGAAGCATCACTAAAGCTGTGGTTATCAAGGGTTCGGACTCGGCGAGAGCGTCTAAACGCGCCCACGACGAAGCGAGTTCTAACGACCATATGGGTTCGTTGTCGCCGTCGTCTCCGTCCGGTGTACCATGTCTGCGGGACACCCTAACAGGGAGGGAGGGAAACCCTAACTACCTGGCATTTACATGTAGCGATGAGCGTGAGGATGCAGCAGAAAATCAACAGAAATTGTTATTGTATTCCATCATCCGCGCTAGCAGCTACGGTGAAAACAGTACCCTACGGGTACGTGATACATAATACACTACTCGTTTGATTGTAAAACATAGGCGCAAATTAGGTGTGCACATACTATGCACCGTCAGAAATAAAGCTCGAAAACGCGCAAAAACGACAAGGAAGCATGTGCATGCGTCGATGATCCTCGCTCCCAAATGCTTGAAGCGGCACTTCACGGTGATTTGTAGATCCCCTCCTGCGGCTCATCCGCGTTTCATGAGTAATTACCGCACCAAAATCGTCAACTACACTCATGCCCAACGCACGCATGCGCCGCCGACGTCTCAGCGATGCATGTCGTCTCCGATGGTACAATTGCTTATGTGCTTTGAAGCCACTCCCATATCTGCCGTAACATTGCGGAGGTGAGAGAGGTGGGATATCTACGCGGGTGAACCATCTGCTCACGGTCCTTTGCTTGCGGTTGCCATGCGCCCATGCGCGCCCGCGTGTAGACTCTTCCGTGGACATTATGTTGCGGCCGTGCCGTGAAAAAGCCGTCAATCAAAGCGGCCCGGAAAGGCGAGCATGTGAAATTTGTCACCCCACTTGGTGCCGCCCACACATTGGTACACATTAGATATTTGCAGTCTTGGAATATTTCATGGGCGCGTGATTATGTGTCAAGTCGTCCATGCATTGGATACATATGGCGTGACATGCGCAATACGCGAGTCGCGCATAGCGACTTTTGAATCGGGGCGCCCGTACCGTTGCGTACTTATTTGACTTTTGAAAGCGCATCGCCGAAACTGCGCGAGTGTCAAATATGACATCCTAAGTGCGTTTCTAGCGGCGCATGAGGCCAAAGCCACAAGAGCATATCTACATCTTCATTGTCGGGCACGCGCGTGGCTTTGGGGGGGCTCATCGTGCATTCCAAATTTTCTGGCTCATTTGAGGGCCTCTACGTGGAAACACTTGAATGTTGAGAAATCATGTGTCAAATATTGAAATAATTATATCATCTTCATACCTTGCGAAATTGGGACATTAGCACTTTGCCGATTTGTATGTTTGGTCAACTTTGGATTGCAATTCCCGGAATTGCATTTCGTTCTATCCTGAAAATAATATTACACCCCATTTTCAGGAGTGTAAAGTTCCTTTGAGCACACCGCCACCCCTCCGGTGCACGGTGCATGTTGCTGCCACGAACCACACTCCGCCACTTCTCACACCACCGACTCCGGACGCCTCTCTCGCGCCTCGCCAGGCACGAGTATACCATATAGTAGTACATACATAAATGGCGTTGTCCTTGGCGTGCTAATTTGTCGTCCTCGCCCTGCGTGTGCGGAAGACACAACCGGCAATACAACCAACCCCATCACGCTTCGTGTAGTGCACGCCCCCCCAAACTCGGGTGTCGTAGTTGACTCAAAACGCACCCCAAGTAGTGCCAAGCCCACCTTGGCACCAAACCTCGTCGCGGTGGTGTGCTGTCCGCATGTGGGCTGTGAGCCAAAAAACTCACAATGGCGTTCATGCATCGCCATATGCATATACCGCGGCATCCTAATACGTACACATTTAGCGTATTTTTTACTTGAAAAAACGACGAACCAGCACGGCTTTCACGGACTCGGAAGTTGGGCATGCATTGCGCCCAAGTAGTGAGTTAGTGACTCAATGCGCGCAAAGGGCAATAACAAGTACCGTTCTCAATCGAAGTTTTACGGCTTGGTCAAATGCGCACATTTTGCTTATCCCTGTGACGACCGGAAAGGAATGCTCGATACTCCGTGGCGGTCTTTTGAATTTTCGATTATGAAAGCGCTGCCGGTGACGGCCAAATTCAGGGAGCGCAATGGAGCTGTGATGTTGTAGTGGCGCCCGCCGGCGGCGCAGCGGCGGCGGCCCCGGAGAGGGGTGCGCTCGCAGGCCCGTCGGCACCTACCTCTACCTCCACGCGGTGGGCAATGTTAACCCCATAGCCGTGCTAGGCCTGGGACGGTAGGGGGCTGAACGAGGTACCGACAGCTGCGATCCGCGGGATCAGCAGCTGTCGGGAAGCCATGTACGGAGGGTTTTGGAAAAACATAATATCCGTACACCGGCACATGGATCTCCCGCTCGGCCAGTCCGATATGTCTTTTCCGCGACTAAATACTCTCCCGACGATGGGGCGGGGGCGGCGTCTGCGAAATATTTTTTGGCGAAGAAGGGTACGGACAGATCAGCGGAGGGGCGATGGTGTTGGAGCAGGCGGCGGACAGCTAGGAAGCAGCGCTAGGGCACGGCGCTCGCTAGCAGCCGCCAGCCCTGCGTGAGCCTTAGGTCTCCCATGGGGGCGAGGCGTGATGCTGCGCAGGAAGGAGGCTGGTCGCAGCCGGAGGAGCGGCACGATCTTGCGGCGGCGGTCCTTAGGATAACCAGCCGCCGGAAAAGCCCGGTACGGGGAGTTTTTGGAAAAATTCCCGTACCCACCGTCTTTTGAGGACCGGCGACTCGCTCCCTGTGTTCCTCCAACCCCTTCCCTAGTCGGTACCCGGTTATCGACAGGCTGCCTTAGGCAGTGTGCCTAGGGTTATCGTAACAGCGCACTGCTCATAAAGGCGGGCCCCTAACAACGTAAACCACCGGGGGAGGGTACGGACGGCCACAACGCGATCAGATAGGTGTTGGAAACAGACGGAACAAGGACATGGGACATGAGAAAATCTGGCTCGGGGGCATGAGAGCCAGCCGGACACCGTCTGCAGCCTAGTTATTTTCTCTTCTTAGCCCCCGAAGGAGGAGAGAAGACTCGGCTAGGTGGCGAGCTGCGTCGGGAGGAGCGGCTAATACCTTGGGCGGGGTTGAGCACGGATCGAGACGGGACCGACGACGACCTGAGCGAGGGGGGTTTTCACTTGCCTTTCCCCCCTACCTCCGGCACGACCGGAGTCGCATAGGAGCCGAGGTCAGGCAGGTTCAACTCGACCAGCTCAAGCTGAACAGCCTTGCTGATCAGCGACCCCGCAGCGGCTGGAGCAGGCCGCGTATCGTGGAGATTAGCGACACTTTTTATTTCATGTTGTATCCAAAATAAAACACGTATAGATCATAAAATAATAAATACATGGATACGGATATGTTTTAGACGGTATCGTCACTGCTATTGGAGAGATTAGGATTAGAGGTTAGGACTCCTGCTTATAAGTCCATTTAGGCATAGTATAGGGGGGGCCCAGAGACAACAGCCGGTTTTTACTGGTATTGTTGTAAACAATTTCATTTCAATTTCATTTGTGATGTTGTAGTATAGGTTCCACGCGATTTGGCGACTTCTTGGTCGATATAGGGTTTGAACAAACCCAAAAATGCGGGCTCTTGAACTTCATGACATTTTTTATGATGGATTGTATATACCCAACCAAATATAACATAGACTCGAGACACAACCGTATGAAGAGAAGGGAAGTACGCGGCAACATCAATACAACCCCCACGCATTCTTCCACAGCATCCTAGAGGCTTCCCAAAGACCTAAGGAAAGGTACAATCATTGAGGGGGTTACCAAAAATCCATGCTAGAACTATTGGCGAGCACTGCCTAGAAGTCTCGGCGGACGGAAGGAAACGAGGTAGATTTTCTAACGATCACGTTATTATACGGGTGTAGATCGCTTAGATTCAACTAATTTTTTCAGCTAAACGTATCCTACCTTCACTAAACAAAGTACTTAATTCCAAAGTACTACTAAAGTACTACTAAATCGCGACACATGAATGGGTCGGGCGCTCGAATGAGCTTACGCCCCGACTGTCTTCGCTTAGGGCTTGGCCCAAGGAGTGGATCAGGATCCTTCCCAGCAAACATGCCGTAATTTTAAACCTCAAAACTACCACGAAATTTGCACGAACAATACACGCATGGTATCGGATCTACTTAGATTCGTGGGTACGAACGCTACTTTTCTTAGCCGGCTCCACTCCCTGCCTTGCCCACCCAATGGGCGACAGACTAGTGGACACCGGGCCCGTTGAACAAAAGTCACCATCCACCTCTTCCCCCTTGAGCTATGCTCACCCCGGTCAGTGGATCCGTAGATGCACCATAAGGTACACACTCCAAGGCGCAGCTTTCCGAAATTTGAGTTATGCCCCACCGACAGCTTCCGCGCCATCACCCTCAAATCAATATCGCGACACAAGCACAGTACTACACAAATCCAAAATGCCTCATCGATTACAAAACCCTCCACGGGTACGGCGCACCTCACGTTTTCTCGTCGGTTGCACACGCCACCCACGTCCTTGGGAAAAGTTCGACCGTCCACTACCGTCACTCGTATGACATTGGACCAGCGCCTTCATGTTCTTTAATTAGACAAAGAACCACAATTCGACCTAGGTAATTTTCGAATAGCGCCTCCGACGTGAAGTAAAATAAGCGAAGTGAAGGAGCAAGCCATGTCGCGCTTTTGTATACGGTTACGGGCTGAATCTGACGCCCGCTCTTACCACATTAAATGTCGGGTTTTAAGCCCTCCCACTACCATCCATGTTTTTTGCTCGCACGTCACACCATTTATGGTATATGATAGAAAACATTGACACTGAATACTTGAGGTTTCGGAATGAAGCCGGGAGGGGGCTCTGTGGATTGGGCGAGATAGTGGTCGTGAGGGCGTGCCGGTAGCGGGGAGCGCAAGGAGACGCAGTTGGTCGGGAATGTTCCCGATAGCAATCAGGCCCACATGAACGAGGGCTACCTTCGAGGAGCGCGGGATATAGAAAAATGTTATCACAGGTTAGAGCACATGTTGCAGGAGGGGGACGGCTCTAGTAGAAGGTTTCTCCGGCGAGGGAGCGCGTAATCGTGATTTACACGCAATAAATAAGTAGATAACAAAGTTGTTGTGAGGGGGTGAGCTTTGGTGTATACCACCTCAATCAAACCTCAAGACCAACAAGCTTAAGGGTCCGAATCGAAATTGAGAGCATAAAGATCGAGAATCATGATTAATTCAAATTTAAAGATCGAGAATAGTGATTAATTCAAACTTAAAGATCGAGAATCTTGATCAATTCAGTGAATAAAGATCGAGAATCGATATATTGTATAAAAAATCGCATCACTAGATCTGATTTTCATTCACGTAAAGATTGATGCACCTGATAAGTCATGCCCTAATTATCAATGCATCTGATAATTCAACCTCTAAAATATCAATGCATCTAATAAATCGCGGCACAAAAGATCAATGCATCTGATATTTTGGACACTAAAGATCAATGCATTTGATAATTCAGGCGCTATAGATGAGCTATCTTATAAATCGAAAATAAGTACTAGATTGAAGAAACTCATAAAAAAGTTATGTGCATCTGATAAGTCAACCATTGTTTCATTGCAGTACTGTCCAACTCACAACAAAGATCATGTTGTCGTGAATGGGGACGAGGGCACAATGCAATTGCTCTTCAAGGCTGAGACCCTTGTGCACGTTGGGAGACATGTCGCATTGTTCAAGAATACGTAAATTACATTCTATCCCCATACAACCCAGCAAAAAATGTGCTACAAACCCCTCACCCAGCGCAACACATTCAACGTGGGTTTTACCCTGCCCACTACAGGTTGTCGTGTTTGGGATCATTGGGGTTATAGGAATAAGATATAATCGCTCAAACTCAGTAGAGAGAAGGTCTAACAATAAAAGTAGACTGACGGGTGAGATAGCTCCCATTGCCATCTCTCGTTGTGGTGCCAAAACGATGCATTGCCATGTTGCTGATAGTCCGGACCATGGTTACGAATAGCTGGACCATGTGGTGCCAAGGAAGTGTCCCAAAATGATGCGCTGCCACATAGGTATCCCAAAATCGTTCGTTGCCAGACAAGTATCCCAGAAGATGACCGTTTTCTAGGAACTCATTTCACGTTGTATCCTCTCGAGCAACAGTTCACGCAGACAAGCAACACACATACACACACACAAACACACACACACACACACACACACACACACACACACACACACACACACACACACACACACACACACACACACACACACACACACACACCCACGATGCAAATACAATGCAATGAGAGTAGCGGAGAGATTGTAAGTGCTTCTTACGGAACGAAACAAAAGATATGAAAAAATAAAATTACATACCGGGGTTCAAGGAGGTTGGATGATCAATGACGTGGGACCAGCCTAATATTTAGAAGTTCGTGATGAGAATGAAGTCAAGCCACATGAAAGGGGCGGGGTTACTAAATCTGGCTCAAGTGTTCTTGAAGACCATCAAAGAGCTCTCCAAAGTTGACTCAGACGTGTTCTTCTTGAGGTCATCATGCATCCAACCTGCAGCGGAAAACAGACGCTCCACGCCGGCGGATGAAGCAGGGAGTGCATGATGAGTCCGTGCCATGTTGTGTAGGTGAGGGAACATCTGTGCGTGGGACTTCCACCACATACACAAGTCAAAATCGCGCCCATCGTCGCAATGAGCTGGGACCTGTGGAAGCCGAAGATACTCCTCCACTTCCAAAAGTTGCTTGCGCTCAACCACCGCCGGAGAATCTGTCTCGGTTGACTCCACGGTCGCCGGACCAGACATGTCCTCGTCCTCGGCCGACGACATCAATTGCAGCATACCCGCAACTCCAGATAGCTTCACCTTCTTCAAAGCTCCAACATGGCGAGGGCGTGCTAAAATGGCATGGTATGGGACTTCCGGATCAGGAGCCCAATTGTCTTTGAACGCTCCTCGAAGAAACTTGTATGCTTTCGCCTTCATTTGACGATTTGCCCTAGAAAAATCAAAGTTTTTCCACTTGCATCAAGCCATAGCACTCGTGATTAACAGAAGAAGTGTTATCATTATATTATCAGCAAGTGACAAAAACAACATGTTATCATAAGAAAGCTTATGGTTGATTGCCTGAATTAATTCAAATATAATCATCGATTTAATACACTGCATGGGGGTCATTTTACCTTGGGTAAAGTGCGCAAGCAATCATGATGTCTTCTTCGTAATGGCTGGGAATATTAAGCAATCGGCGATCCACGGCTTCTCTCAGAAGTTTCCGGCATATAACAACGTCCTCATTCAAGTCGAGCCACTGTTATAACATGAACATAGTTATAGGAAATTAAATGAATATAAATAATTTGATTTACTAGGGATTGTGAGGATAGAGCTCATGTTACCTTCACACGGTGCACCTCGTCGTCGATCACAGCGACGGCATTCGCATTGTCGCTCAATCCTGCTTCCAATAGTCCGAACATTGGCAAAACACTTGAAAGCGTAGGCACCGAGGTGGATTCCATCACTTTCAACATATGTGTCACGGGCCCAAGGGACACTCCCTATGAACGCGGACAAAAGAAACCAAGATTCAGGAATAAAATGATTGTAAACAGTGGCATACATCATTACATAACACCAACAAAGCCGCACAAAACATTGGCAAACATGTATGATAAAGAGTTACATACAACACACACGCGCGCACACACATACACACACACACACACACACACACACACACACACACACACACACACACACACACACACACACAAGGGTGGAAAGCAAACAGTTCACGTATCAGCAGAAAGAAGAATGTATGCATTGTAGGGTCGCACTGAATGACATAAAATATATCATAATAGAAGCGAAAACAACGCATGTGTTCAGGGCAAGAGGGTCGCTACCAGCTGGTATGCGATTGCCATCTCATCGTCGCTCATCTGGTGGTCTTTAAAAGTTGTTCCATCGTTGTTGTTGGCACAGTCCTTTGGTGCCAACGAGTTGTACTTCCGAAGAGCTGCCTTGTTGACACCTACCCATTGCAGTATGGGAATGATATAGCCCCAGCGAGCTTTCACTGCCCGGGGTGGCTTGCTGACCTTCATCTTCATGCTGACCATGATGTCTTTGAGCTTATTCCATCCTTTGGTTGAACGGTGCAGGTGTGCCGACATGCCTTTCACCTGTCACAAGCAAGGAAGTCAATTAAAGAAAACAAAACATTTAGCACATAAGCAATACGATAGTGGGTGCGCATACCTTTTTGACAATCTCGCAGACACTTGACTTCTCTAGAGCATCCTTAAGAGCATTCGAGAGACGATGATGGCAATGCATCGTTTTGGCACCACAACGAGAGATGGCAATGGGAGCTGTCTCGCCCGTCAATATACTTTTATTGTTAGACCTTCTCTCTACTGAGTTTGAGCGATTATATCTTATTCCTATAACCCCAATGATCCCAGACACGACAACTTGTAGTGGGCAGGGTAAACTCTACGGCACACATTCCACATCCAGACAGAACTCTACTCGGACCCCCTTAACAAATCACTCCACTCACACACCTACCACTCGCTTTACCCAGAAGACATAGTCTTCTCGTCCAGCGGCAGTAATGCTCCACACACATGGCAGGGTACCAATATCGCAAATCCCGAATACGACCACGAATGCATGCGCCGTGCCATGGAACATGCAATCACCAGCGCACATCTCACAAACACACACACCCCCAGCGCTACCATCCTCATTCTCCCCCGATGGGAACACACACCATACCGCCACTCTAAATACATCAACTCCCCCTACACACATCACCTATACACCCTCCCCAACGACGCGAACACCTTCCTACCCCCCGACCAACACACCGGCCATCCCACCCCCACCCCTTTCGGCACACGCTGGATGGTAGACATCTACCTCGTCGCTAACTCACTCGCACTCCACAACCTTCCCTCACGCACAGCCATGACCGCACTCCACAACACCCTAGAATCTATCTACGACACACACCTCCCAAACCCCACCATCAACATCTCACCACCACACCTCACCACCTCCTACTCCCCTCACTCCGCAGGTATATACCATCTCCCCCCCAACCCCACCCACCCCCTTACCCACCCCCTACAAGAACGCACACGACTAACATACTCCCCGACCAGCGGAATCCTTGCTTGGAACTCGCAGGACTTCGTATACACAGACGGCTCGAAAAAAGGAGGCAATTCCCCTCTTGGAGCGGCAGCCACCCACCCCGCCTCGGACACCAACATCAGAATCCTGGTGACCTCTACCCCCCCCTCCCATACCATTAATCGAGCCGAACTAGCTGGTATCGCCATAGGCCTCCAACTAGGACATACCCACCTCCTTACTGACAGTGCGTGCTCCCTCCGCCTCATACAAGGTTACCTTAACTGCCCCTCCGCCTACAGGCACAACATCCACCGAGACACACTCCTCTCCATCACACACACCCTCAATACCCGCTGCGAAGCAGGCATCCGCACACATCTAGGTAAAATTAAAGCACACAACCATTCCCTCGGCAACGAACTAGCAGACACACTCGCTAACCAGGTCGTTGATGGTCACCCGCCAGATACTACATACAACACAGGCTCGGAGGTGTCAATTGGACAGTGGACCTGGCCTTACACCCTCATACCGCAAACCCAAGGCGAACCCATACCCCACATATACACAAACCTCAAAACCGACGCACACACACACAGCTGCAAGCACACCCTTACACCCCTCTCGCAAACATCCAAACACGGCGCCCTCCTCGCCCGCGCAACAGAGGACGGTGCCGACTTCACCTTCCACAAAAAACACTCAACACTCACCAACACACAATTCACCCACAAACAAGAATTCATTTGGGGCGTTCACAACACCCGCCTCCTCACACACAATCCCACCCTGCGATGTCCCATGTGTGGCCAATTCACCAGCAACGGCCACATGGCCGGTAACTGCCCATCCATGTCTGGCCTGAGACAGGACCGACACAACAGCGCGCTACAACTCCTCCTGTCTCTCCTCGAACGCCACAATGGAGGCCGCTGGGAAACTATCACTGCGGACTTCGGTAACAAACCCATCAAGTCTTTCCCCCACCCCACCCCCTCCTACACCCCTCTTGACTGCCATCCCCCACACCCCTCCCACATGCCTACCCGCCTTGTTGATGCTGACGAAGGTCTCTCGCCCGACTCCCTAACCTCGTGTCCCGCTATACTCCCCTCCGACATCCTCCCGCCTGCACTGCGTCCCCCGGCACATAAACCCGATTTCATACGCCTCCTCGAACCTCGCTTCATTGGCCACAACAACGGCCACCGTAGATACTCGTCTATCAAAAAAATTCAGATAGGGGAGTGGAAATACTGCACCGACCACAACCTCTCACACACAGCCCGCTTGATACGGAACAAATACACACCTCTCGCAAACGCCATCCGAAACCATTGGCCAAGTACCGAAGTCGACATCCTACCCATAGTCATGAGCCGCACGGGCACACCGCACTCATCCACCATCGAAAGTCTCACCTCCCTACTCACCCTCCGCACAGACCCTCCGGACAAACTCATCTCCAAAACTCGCCTGGACACGTCTCGCATCCTTTCCACCCTCCATACACACACCGTCCAATGGCTGCACTATCTCCTCCTTGTCTATCGCACCAAATCACGCATGACCACTCGCCAATCATCCGCATAAGAACCCACTTCATGCCCCTTCTTACACACCACCTTTAAACCACTCCGGACCCTCCCCGGGGGGAGTAAAACCCCGACCACACTTGGAGAGGTTGGACATAGGTGGTTAACGGTCTAGCCCTGACTTGTAAGTTCCCTGTTTGACGTAGTTGGGAGGGCCCAGAGACAGCAGCCGACGCATCCGGCTTTTGGTGAAAAACCGGCGCATACGGTACATGTTGTAAACAATTTCAATTTCAATTTCAATTGGGCAGGGTAAAACCCACGTTGAATGCGTTGCGCTGGGTGAGGGGTTGTAGCACATTTTTTTGCTGGGTTGTATGGGGATAGAATGTAATTTACGTATTCTTTGAACAATGCGACATGTCTCCCAACGTGCACAAGGGTCTCAGCCTTGAAGATTCTTGTGCCCTCGTCCCCATTCACGACAGCATGGTCTTTGTTGTGAGTTGGACAGTATTGCAATGAAACAATGGTTGACTTATCAGATGCACATAACTTTTTTATGAGTTTCTTCAATCTAGCACTTATTTTCGATTTATAAGATAGCTCATCTATAGCGCCTGAATTATCAGATGCATTGATCTTTAGTGTCCGAAATATCAGATGCATTGATCTTTTGTGCCGCGATTTATCAGATGCATTGACATTTTAGAGGTTGAATTATCAGATGCATTGATATTTTAGAGGTTAAATTATCAGATGCATTGATAATTAGGGCATGACTTATCAGGTGCATCAATCTTTACGTAAATGAAAATCAGATCTAGTGATGCGATTTTTTATACACTCCTCCACAAAAGTCCGGACAAGATTTCGCACCTGCGCAAGTAGAAAATGCAATCATGCGTCGATTTTATTGACAAATATCCTGAAATCCCAGGCAATGCTTTTGCGCGCAAAATGGAATGCACCGACAACTGCGAGGGGCGAGTTCGAACACTGCCGGGCATGTGTACTTGGGGTTATCGCGCCCGCACCCGTGCGGCACGCTCTTTCAAACAGTCGCCGTGCTTGGTAGACGAAAAGAGTAACGGGCGCACAACGCCGCAATATGAACGCTGATGCGACGGTCGCGCAAATATTATGCATAGGCGACGGAGGGAGGAGGTGTTGGGCAGGCCGCTGTGGGGGAAACGCAAGAAATCGCGTATGTAGACTTACCACCGATATGCGCACAACCCAAGGGCAAGCCGCTTTCGGCAACAATATTCAAGCGATCATAACTTCCTGATATATGGTCCAAACTTTTTATAAAATGTACCGTTGGACGCGTCTTTTCTATGCGCGTCTAACGCACCTACTCCGGAGTTCTAACTCCCACAAATCGATTTGTTATGAATTATTCTAATTTACAAACTATTCCGGCACCGCTGAGCCGCAGTGCCAAGCAACACCCATCGAAGTCGGCTCACCTCCTGAGACGATTTGTGCGGGGTTTATCGATTTATGTTTACTAATTCTTCATTACTATTGACCTCCGAGCCCAATTCCCGACGCGTGCCACGAGTGGGGCGGGTGTGGTTGGCACAAGCACATACCCAAGCATTCCAAACACCACCGTCAACGTGATGCGTCCCTAACGGCCAAGTTGGACCTCGCCCCTCCCCTAAGCCAATCGCCCTCGCATGTTTACAGCGTGCAGTGTTTATCCAAACCTGCGTCATGTGCGTTTTTGCTCGCCTGCTTTCCAAAAAATCACCCGTGCCAGCGGCGTGAACTTCCGTGCTCTTTTCACACACCCGCAAACCAAACCTCGCGCATTGAACACGGCACCCACGCCTCCAAACCCCCTCCAAACCCCCCCCCAAAATACGGTTATGTGGAACACAGAGAAGTATGCAGCTTGGTATGAGCGCTTGAGCAATGCCCAAGCGTGGCGCTCAGAATGACGTGTGCAGTTCGGACAATTTCTCGGGAGTTTATGGGCTTAATTCGACAAACTCCACCGACAACACCCGCTTTAAGCTGAGGTCTAACCACCCCGGATGGCGGCTTACTGCTTGCTTCTCGGCTCTCCTACAATTGGGTGGTACTCGGGTATCGTCGTGCTTGACGTGGTGAGAGGGGAGCGTGTTCTTGACTAGCTTATGCTTAACATAATGCATGTCCGGACTTTTGTGGAGGAGTGTACAATATATCGATTCTCGATCTTTATTCACTGAATTGATCAAGATTCTCGATCTTTAAGTTTGAATTAATCGCGATTCTCGATCTTTAAATTTGAATTAATCATGATTCTCGATCTTTATGCTCTCAATTTCGATTCGGACCCTTAGACACGATGACATGGAAAATATGCATGATGTGGTTTGTATTGTTGCTGCTCATACTTCCACTAGTGTAGCTATCGTTGTTCCTTACTATTTTATGCTTATACTTCTACATATTTTTTTACAGCTGCTACTCTTGTTGTTGATGCACGGACACACACACACACTCATGGAGATACACACACAGACAAAGACACACACATACACACACACGCGCACACACACACACTCACAGAGAGAGCCTAACTCCCCCCCCCCCCCCCCCCCCCACACACACACACAGCGCTCCCGGCCGCGAGGTCCGTACTCATC
>JAPMLY010001769.1:0-35000 GCA_026401115.1 Tetraselmis chui
TCCTCGTATACGCCTTCGCGGAGGCTCCGCGGAGGCTCCGCGGGCCGCGGGGCGCAAGAGCGGGCCGCGGGCGTGAAAGCGCCTATTACCACTATCGTCGCCATGCCGTGAAGCGTTTAGCCCCCGACTCACAATTTTGCCACAACGAAAACCACAAGTTCCAACACGTAGTATCTATGGAATTTCTTATACATTCTTGGGGCGGTCGTATCATCGGACCCCGTTTCTTTTAACGCCATGCGTAGTGGAAGGAGCCTTGCCGCTCTCCTCATCGCGGCCTCGAGTTTGATGCTATCGGATATCACTCGACATTGTCCAGTGGGCGACACATGCCTGTATGTCGCCCTCGCTATCTATTTGATGGGCACGACATCGACTAATCAAGAGCAAGCGGTCATGTACCACTTGATGTTCGTATACTCGAGTGCGCCCGTAGGAGCTATGCAAAACGACCCATAGCAACACGCGCGCCGCTCGCCTTGACCATTTTCCTCATTATTCATAGGGGAATATGGTATATTCTCCAGTTGTGTAGTTGACATAGGACTACCCTCTCTTGTGTTGTTGTGGAGGCGATAAGGAATGGGCGGCGGGATGTGTCGCTAGGGATCACAGGCGCGGGGAATCACTACCGCACGAGCTACAGGTCTTCGGGCATTCTGCGGAGAAATGAAAATCCCGAAAACATTAAGGAAACCCCGTCATGGTGAAAATAATCAAAAATAATGCTCTGTGAGGGGGGGGGGGGGGGGGTCACAGAGCAATATTTTTATATTTTTCTGTTGAGACGTCACGTACCGCGGTCATACGAGTAAAGTACAGGTATCGGGACCTGAAAAATACGAGGAAAAGTATTTTATTAAATCAATTTCGATCTTGGAAGGGGGGTAACATACGGCTGTCGTTCACTCACCCCTCAGCACGACGAACTCGCATTCGCTGGCCGCCGCATCGGACTGGTGTTATTCCACGGGCATCCCCAGGCACGCAACGCTGCCAGTCACCGGTGCTGTGCTGTTGCCGCCGATAACGCAACAGCCGTGCTGAGTGCAGCTAGTACATAGTTTGTTTATTATTTTCCGGCGTCCAGGCTCGGAACGACGTCACCAGTCCTACTCGCCCCCCCCAATAGCGCAGGAGGAAGAGCGCCAGTCTTGCCATCCCTCTCCCACGCATAACCCAGAGTCGAAGCGAATCGTAGGTGAGCTGTGGAAAATTGCTCTAACTTGACTGAGTTGGCACAGCGCTGCTGTTTCCGGCCTGCTTTGTTTTCTTCCCGGTCGATATTATTCGGCAGCACGAGGTGCAAAATGCTGGGGACGGCGAAACTGACGCCCTGGGATTGGGATGGGCCGCAGGCTTGAAAAGGCGATTGTAATGCAGTCAGCCCTGGAATCGCGCGCCCTGCCTCCCTTCGGAAGCGGCGAGCAAAGGAGGGGCGCGATATGCGTTGCGAAAGCGCGGGCGGCCTCGACTTGCAGCCGGCACCCACCTCCCTCCCTCCCTCCGCGTCAGCTGCTCCGCGGAGGTGTGCTACCCCCAACACACTTGCACCCCCACACAGAGTATATACACAGCATACGCACAGCACACCCACCCACCTACCCAGTTACCCCCTCATCCCCATCGACCACACACACAAGCACACACACACACCCACACACACACACACACACACACAGCCACATACACAAGCACAGCCACACACACACACAAACAGCCACACACAAACACACACAGCCACAAACACACACAGCCACACAGCCTAATCTGCGCACGCACACGCACACTCATACCCTCCCTCCTCATACTTACCTATCCACTGATAGACATACCTATCCACAAAACCTAAAATCCGTTAGAGAGAGCAAACGGACACGCACACATGCACACACACACACACACACACACACACACAGCCCTCACTTAGTCACCCCGCGCACACGCAGAAGTTCACACATACACACACACACGTGCACACATGCACTTCCACGCACGCACTCACACACACACACACACACACACACACACATGCACTCTTTCACTCACACACACACACGCATACATGCCCTTTTTCACTCACACGCACGCGCGCGCACACACACACACACACACACACACACGCACGCACACATGCAGCTTTATTACTCGCATCTACGTAATCGTAATAGTCCTCGGTCCATGATCTCCAAAACTGCACTTGTCGGTTAAGCCAGCAATTCCTATTGTCGATGTTGTCACAAACGCAACAGCCGGTGTAATCTCGCCGAGACGGACCGTTCGCTCCACTCGCCACCGACCCACTGCGGTAGAGGACGGCGGACGCTCTGGTGGCGCCGTGCCACAGTTTCTGACATTCGGGGTGAGGCTGGCCCACTTGGTGTACGAATCATAGAGTAGCTGGGCCTTCGTACCATGGCGAGAGCGTCACTGAACAAGAAACAGTCAGTGTATCAACCTGGCCGCCCTTCATTCCTGGAACTAAAGGCCATTTGTCTTTTTCTGACTACCCCATCCCCACAGTCAGACGAACCTTCCCCAGAGGCGTCAGGTGAAGGTGACGATGGAGCGCCTGTTGATGTGATGGAGCGGGCGGTAAGGATGACCCCAACCCTCTGCCCACCCTTATCTGTCCGAATAACGTTGATGGTCGTGCTTGATGGTCATCGCTATTGTTATCAAAGGAACGGACGTTGGCTGCGGCGAGGGCGGCGCTGGAGGTCAGCCGCAACCGCACAGAGGCTCCCCCAGAGCTGGAGCCGCCCCCACCACCGTCCTCCGACTCGGCCGCCCCACGTCAAAGGTAAGCCACCGTCCATAAGCGTCACTCTCGCGATGGCATTGCGCTACGCTCTGATTGTTACAGTTAGGGCTGACTGTAACATTACTATGTGGTGGGCTGCCGTTGCCAGATACATTCCTTCCCTGAGCCCGAAGCCAGGCAGCGAGGAGGGACCAGCCCCGCCTCCATCAGGTCAGCTGCGCTGTCTGTTGGTCTGACATGACGAAAGCTCATTTTTGTGGTGTCAGTACGCCAGTGTCAGAGAACGCGATTGGCTGATGCGCGAAGGTCGGTGCCCTGTTGTGTGTGGATCAGGAGGTGGCACTGATGGTGGTGGAAGTGGAGGAGGGAGGGGGTCCATGCCTGCGTGGGCGTCGGACATGTTGGCTGGCGGCGGTGGCAGAGGAGGGGGCGGTGGGCCGCAGCTGAAGCAACAAGCGTCATCACCGTCGCCGGCCTTCCTGGGTGAGCCATCAATCCTCCCCATCCCTCTTCTCCTTCCCCGCTCATTTGCCGTCAGTCTGGTGAATACAGGATCTACTTCAAGCTATTGGCAGGGTTTTGGTGGTTGTTGTACCATTTCAACCGCCCTTACGTTTCCTTGTTACATGTTTCGTATTGCATACGCCATGATATTGTGAGTGAGACGCATGACCCACTGAGAGAAGCTGTGCATTACATTTTAGAGGCGGATGGTCGCCCTGATCGCGCGCTTAGCCGATTTTATCGCCCTTTTAGCTTTTGTCATTTAAATGCAATATGCGAGAAATATACAAAATATAAGATATGATGTAGAAAAGCAGCAAATATCTTGTGACTATTTTTGGGGGACGGCACTTGACAATGCGCCTCTCGTTATTGTTACATGCAGACACGTTGTTCATGGAGGAGCCGGATGGCATGCTGGACATGCAATCGCAGGTGAGTGTGTGAGGATATGTGTGATGAAGAGAGTGAGAAAGGAAGTGTGGATGTGCGTGTGTGTGATCGAGTGTGTTGATGTGCATGTGTGTCCGTGAGAGAGAGAGCGAGAGAGAGAGAGAGAGAGGGTGTCTATGCGTATGTTGTTGATGGTAGGTGTGTGTGGGTGCGTGCGGGTGCGGGTGTGTGTGTTAGAGAAAGAGAAAGAGCGCGCGCGTATGTGTGTGTGTCTGTATGTGTAGGTGCGTGCGTGCGTGCGTGCGTGTGTATGTGTGTACACTGAGAGTGCTGTACTGTGCTGAGAGTAATGTGCGCGTGTGTGTATGTGTGTGTGTACATCTGTTTCTATGTACTCTCTGTAGGCGGATGGATGCGTAAGTTGGGGGGGGGGGGGTCATTGTGTGTGTCTTTGCGTGTGTGTGAGTGTGTGTGACATTTAAAAAGAGATAGAGAATGAGTGTATATATGTGTGCTCGTGTGTGTGGGGGTGGGGAGTCTAGTGCGTGTGTGTGTATGTGTGGTATCTTTTTCTGTTTCTATGTGCTCTCTGTAGGTGGATGGATGCGTAAGTCTTTGAGGGGGGTCATTGTGTGTGTGTCTTTGATTGTGTGTGACTGTGTGTGAGAGGAAAAAAGAATGAGTGTGTGTGTGTATGTGTGTGTGTGTTTGTGTGTGTGTGTGTGTGTGTTTGTGGGGGGTGTGGTGCGTGTATGTATGTGAGTGTGTTTATGTACGTGTGTGTCTCTGTTTCTATATGCTCTCTGTAGATTGATGGATGCGTAAGGCTTTTTTGGGGGCGGTCATTTTGTGTGTGCCTTTGCTTGTGTGTGAGTGTGTGTGAGAGAAAAAGTGAGAGATAGAGAATGAGTGTGTGTGTGTGTGTGTGTGTGTGTGTGCGTGTATGAGTGTGTGTACGTGTGTGTGTACGTACGTGTGCGTCTCTGCTTCTATATGCTCTATAGATGGATGGATGTGTGAATTTTTTTGGGGGGGGTCATTGCGTGTGTCTTTGCGTATGTGTGAGTTTATGTGAAAAGAATAATTGAGAATGTGTGTGTGTGTGTGTAAGTGTGTAAGTGTGTGTGTGTGTGTGTGTGTGTGTGTGTGTGTGTGTGTGTGTGTGTGTGTGTGTGATTGGTTGCGGATTGCGGGGAGGATGGGATTTAGAATTGGAGAAAGACATCGATCACCGATGGAGAAGCGGGCCTGTTTTGAGAGTATCTAGGGGGGTAATGGCAACTGAACTGCTTCTTGCACAATCGCAGGAGCAAATGGACCTGCGGCGGGCGATGGCGATGGAGTTGCCACCGCTGCAGAGTGTGTTGGAGCTCACCAGCGCAGCGCGTCCGCCAGAGCGGGCCTCAGAGGTGCGCGCACTTGGTGCTCTTCGACAGTTTTCTCCCTCGTTTGTGATGCGCACATTTTCGCGTTCTTCGCATGTGGTCGCAGTCCGTTTTCGCATTATGGTTTTACCGATTACTAGTGAGCGAGAGGGTGCATTTTATAGAAAATTGGAAGGGAAGGGATGACTGCCCTGTGACCACTCCCCCATCAGCGCCTGCACACGCTTTCCATTTGGATATATTTTGGCAATATGGAAAACCGTTAATCAATTTCATTCGTCAGCGAATCGTCTGAACGACTCGGTATAAAGCAGGTTGTAGCATTTTTTGTTATTTTTTGAGGGTTGTCAGTCTCATCGCCAGGGCGCGGCTCCCGCGATGACGGGAGCCACCGCAGTCGCAAAGGCGATGGCGGACGGGAAGGGCCGCCTGCGGGACGGCACGACGTGGGAGAAGACGAGCGGGGAGGAGACGGGCGCGCTGGGGTTCCGGAAGCGGTGGACGAGCATCAAGGGCGTGAGCAGCGGGGGGCGGGTGGAGTGGGAGGAGACGTGGTGGGAGGCGAGCGACTGGAGTGGGATGCGGGAGATGGGCGCGGAGAAGACGGGGTGCGCGGCAGATGGTGCGAGGGCCTCCCTGGTTGGGTTTGAAAACCTTATAATGCCCTAGACATGATAATCTCTTTGGACATGTGAGCAACCAAGCATCGCAAATTGTTTGTCAGCATTTGGCAAGTAATCCAGCGCTTTGTGGTTTAGGGTTTTGTTAGGTTATCAACTGGGTAGAGGGTTTACAAGTAACTACAGAGCCCATGCCTGCCAGACGGTGCGAGGGCCTCACTGTTTAGGTCTATAAGATATTTGCATACCCTAAACCGTCGACATCCCAAATTATGTCATTCAGTATCTTACATTTTAGGTTTTTTGGGGGTGAGCGACTAGGAAGAGGCTTTACAAGCAAATGCAGAGACGATGCCTTTCATTACTCTGTCCAACATCTCTTGCATTCGGGGTGAATGCGACTATCATTTACTATTTTGATTTTTTAGGCGCCGTGAATAGTTGGGGTACTTCCGTTATGTAATCAAGCCGGTGATGGTTGGGGGACGCAGGGAGCGCGTGGCGGGAGTTTTGGCTGGAGCAGCTGACGCACCTGGAGACCGGCGAGCCGCGCATTGAACGGAAGGCGCAAAAGTGAGTTCCCAGGCTGTCTCCACAAACGTCACTTGAAATTTGGGGTAAACATCTAGGGATTTCATTTAAGGTTTATGTATCCCATTTTGTTGGTAAGGAAAAAGAAAGTGTATCCAAAAAGGTGGTGGCATGTAAATGCATTCAGGCGCGCAAATTTCAATTTCTCTGCTAACGTGATAACAAATATTTTATCCCAAACCAAATAAGATTGTCAGACACGTCACATGAGTTGGAAGTGCAGTGCGTAATTAACTCGCTCGTCGCGGACGCGGTGTCAGGTGGTCCAAGCAGGGCGGCGGTGAGGAGTGGGAGGAGACGTGGGGGGAGCAGTACCAGGCGCTGGGGTACGTCAACAAGTGGGCCGACAAGTGGGCCAAGTCGGTGCGTCTCTGTCACTCTTCAATTGCTGCGCATCTCCTCTGAATGCGCATCACACCCGTGTGTCGCACCCACCAGTAACACCGGCATCGTGAAGCTCCTTACCACCTTCACCCTCTCCCTCAACAATCACCTCATTCGACCCTCGCCGTCGTGCCATCGCCGCCGTTAACATTGACCTCATCACCACCAAGAGCATTGCCATCACCCCCACCACCACCACCGCTGCCGCCGCTATGACGATGGGCACTATCACCCTCCTTAACTGCACAGCCACCATATTTGTATGGATATATACCTCCGATTACCACTGTTGTTTCATCGTCTGTAGGCGCTATCGCCCATACGGCTGTGCTCGACAGCACTGTCGTCACCGCAGACAGTGCCGATACCACCACCTCTGCGATCATCCCCAATAAAATGCATGTGGTCGCTAGGATTATGGCCATTGCCACCACCACCACCACCAGTTATTACTACTACTACTACCACTACAATCCAACCCCAGCCACCACACTCCGCATCATTCTCTCAGCCACAATCATCATCACCGTCTGAAGCGTCGTCCTCTCCCCAATTATCGTCACACCTACCGCACACACTGTCTGTGTCTCTGTCATCCTCGTCGCTGCCATTTCGTAACTGCGACCTCGAACACCACCATCACCACTACCACCATCACTATTATCATCGGCAGCAGCATCAGTAGCGACGTTGTCTTGCAGTCATTCCTTGATATGTTACCTTGATTTGTTCTGCATGGCCAACTGTTCGACGCTCAAGCAAACTGCTCCGCCCTATGCTGCGGGTAGAGGCGTGTGGTTGGGCTTGGGCTGATTTCGGGTGGGCTTCCTCCTTTTGCGTGGCTGTACAGGGGCATGACGTCTGGCACGAGAAGTGGGGTGAGGAGTACGACGGAAGGGGGTGGTGCAAGAAGTACACCGACAAATGGGCGGAGCGTGAGCTGTTAGGCGGCGCGCGTGAGCAGTGGGGCGACAAGTGGGAGGAAGAGTTTGGGAGCGGGACGGGCGGCAAACGGGTGCGCCCCCGTCCCAAAGCTTGTCACCTGTCTTCTTGGGAAATTAGTTATTTGCTTTTGTGTTTATGCTGCGCGCTGATAGCTTGGATGTGTTGACTGTGAGTAGGCTGTTACAAAATTGATGTGTGTGCGTTCGTTTGCGATTGTGTTTGTGATTGTGTGTGCGTGTGTGTGTGTGTGTGTGTGTGTGTGTGTGTATGTGTGTGTGTATGTGTACGTGTGTGTAAGTCGGTATGTGCATGTCTGTGGGGGGAGGGGGGGCAAGGTGTGTTTGTGTGCATATGTATGAGTAGGGGTGTCTGAGTTAGTGTGTGTTTACGTATGTATATGTGTGTATATGGGTATGTGTGTGAGTGTGAGAGAGAGGGAGAGCGTGTGTGTGTGCGAGTATATGTATACTGAAGCTGTGCATGAGAGTGGATGAGTGGGTGTGAGTTTGGTAAGAGTGAATGTATGCGTGTGTATATGTGGATCTGTGTGTAGGTGTGTGTGTGTATGCGCGCGAGCGCGAATGTGTGGGTGTATGTGGTTGTGTGTGGGGGTGAGCATGTGTGGCTGTGTGATTGTGTGTGTATGTGTGTGGATGAATCGGAGCACGTGAATGTGTTCATTTGGAGTTATTGTATGTCTGACTGCCGCTAATGAAAAGGGAGAGACGTGGAGCATCGACGCGGGCGGCAACCCTTACAATAAGTATTGGGGGGAAGACCATTATGGCGGCGGCCGCGTGCGGAAGCACGGCAGCAGCAACACGGGCGAGTATTGGGACACGGTGGAGCACATGGACACCTACTACAACCCCATCCCGCATTTCGGGTCAGTAACTCTCCCCTCTCCTCAAAAATGATTAAAGTAGCGTTATCATTTGAATAAAGTGACAACAAATGAAATACACTTTACCAGAACAACGATTTACCTCTTCTCGCGCCCTCCCTCCCGTGGGTTTGTTGTATACCCTTTTGCCACAATATGTCCGTCAGTCTGATGTCATCAGCTCATTGAGTTAGTTCTCGTGGGAAATGATTAGGATTACTTTATCTTTGGGCAGATCCATGGAGCGCGGAGTGCCTCAATTATTAGGAAATCAAATATTTGATAATACATTCCTTGATTATTGATGTAGCATCGAAGCGTCAGTCATATTCCGTTTGCTGGCGCTCTTTTTCACGGTGGCAACACTGAATGGGGTGGGTCCCAAGAATCCTCCTCGTCTTTTGGCTGTTTTGGGCGGGCGACGAAGCAATATTTTTGCTTTTTCTGCAGCGTTTTGCTTTGGGCGCTTCTTCTCTTTTATTATGTCCTAATTGTTTGTTCAATTCACCTCAAAGCGCAACCAATTTTACCCGATGCAGCTGATGAGCCGCGCCTCCATCATTCAGGAATCATCCACCGTCAGACACACACACCCTTGAATTCCTTTTTCTGTAACACTCGCCACTCATTTACGTCTCTCATTACTGACCCCACCTAAAACCTTAACATATTACATAGCCATTAATACTTACAAAATTGATGGCTCTAGTGCTTGTCTTTTTATTCTTGCTATCTCCGCTCTCATGTCGCTCTGCTTGTGCTCCACTCTAACTTTCTGTGGGTCGCTGCATTTCCTGAAGGCGTATGCCTAAATCGTTTTGCGGGGTGACGTGTGGCGAATGTCGGAAATGTGGTGCGTTGATTGCAAACGTGAATAAATTGCGCGTGGGTTGTTGATTGCCTCGTGTCAGGTGGCACCACGCATGGCAGCACTCGCCGCAGCTGCGCAACGTGGCTGAGAGGCCGCGGGACAGCGGGAACAGCGGCGGCTCCGGGAGTAACGACCTCGGGTCGGGCTTTGGCGCTCTGTAGTGTGAATCCGGTCGGCGCCGATGAGCGACACCCCCTCGCACCACCATCACCACCATCATCATCAGCAGCAGCAGCAGCAGCATCATCACAGTAGTCGCCTCGCTTTAGGTGAGGCTGGTATTAGATCGGGAGGTGGCGGTTTGGAGCTGTCGCTGCCACGAAATATATCTGTGTTTGCTTCAACAGCGGTTTCACTGTCTGGCCATCTCAAAACGCAACTACATGCCTATTGCATACCTTGTCGCCCTATCACCGGCATTGTGCATCTTTGGTGCACGTTCTGTTAATTCACGAATTTACTTGCTCATTCACTTGGTTACTCATTCACCCATGCTTTCATGCATTTCTGCACTCAGGTATTTATTAAGTTATTTGCTGAATGTTCATTTATTTGTCTGTTTGTTTCTTTTGTTGCTGGTTAGTTTGCTTGTAATATGTGCGTTCATTTAACCATTTGCAGGATTTGTTGAGTAATGTAATCGCGTCGGTTGTTCCTTTCAAAGCTTTGGTCGGTTCTTGCTGTTTACTTGTCCCCCCTCCGCAATAGCCAGAATCCAAATTGAACATTCCATAACTTATTGTCTATTACCGCTGTGGCATGGGAGCGGCATGCGATCACCTCACTCTTTCTCGCTTCATGCACCAAAATGAGGAGTACTTCATAACTCACTCCATTCGATTTCCGTGGCCACAGTCGTGCCAACAACGACAAACAGGTTCGGCTGCATGAGGAGCACTGAAGTGGGCTATGCTCATAGTGTCGTACACGCAAAGACAAAAGTTCGATATGATATAATAGTATCCGCGATTAGGGCATTTAACCTCAAATTCACAAAATCGCGCGGAACCCTAGAGTTCTACTTCATAACTCCAGTACGCTCCTCATTTTTGGCCGTCGACAGAAGAGGACACTCCAAAAAACTACGAGACGACGCGCCACAGAGAGAGCGCATAAGTGCTTTGTTGTCTCGCAATAACAAAAACTGCGCGCATTTGACGTGAAAAAATGTATTCGAAACGATAGGTGGAGCTTTGTCATTTATTATTGCCCAATACGTCCATTGAGTCGCTCGGGCGCGACGCCCCAAGCAATGCGCGTCCCACGCCCGAGCCCCGGGGGAGCCGTGGTTGTGGTTTTCGGAGGTCGAAATTTCACAAAGCATGTAAGCAACAATGTGCAACGCTACATACACACGGCGACGAACGAAATCCACGACCTGTTTTTGTTGGCTTAAATCCCACATTGTGGGCAGCAAACCACCGAGAGGGTAGGTGGCATAGCGTGCACATTACGCACTCCATGGCGTGAGTTTGTGTCACCCACAACAACCGAATATGAGGGCGAAGTGCGGTTAATTAACGAAGCAAGACCGGGTTGCAATGTCGTTTGTGTCTTCCAAACACGCCGGGCGAGGGTTGTGTCTTCCAAACACGCCAAGGTCAATGCCGTGCTCTGCCAGTGCATTTGTGCAAAGAGAGGCGCGCGGGAGGCGTGCGCCGTCGGTGGTGTGATCAATGGCGGACTGGTGCTCGGCAGCGACATACACGGGACGGGATACGGTGGTGGTATACAAAGGGATTGAGAGAAAAACGGGTATAACCTTTTCGGGGATTTAACGACATGGAATTCCGAAAATTTTCAGTGAAAAGTTCAAATCAAAATGCAACACCGGCAACTCACAAACATATGGCCCGTTTTGGCGACATATGAAGATGTTAATAATTCACTTTCCTGAATCCCTGACACCGCAATCGTAGTTAGCACGTTAAGGCGCCCAACCGGGCCGTCAAAGTTGAAATGAAGGATGGTCTAAAACTATTGACGCGCCTTGACGGCTTTATGCACCTCCCGAAACAGCAGCATGACTATCACATATGTCACACAATTCTGACTGTGTGCGGCTCAATGGCAAGCAAAGGGCGTCCCGATTGTACAGCCGGCGTGCGCGGTTCGCATGCGCGCGTCACTTATTGTCATGCGCATGGACGGCTCAGCTCATAATCACGCTCGCGCGTGGAGTCCGTGACTGAAAAGCACGCCACCAAGTGTGTGTGGGTGGGTGCCACCAAGTGGGGCTACAAAATCCGTTGATTCGACTGCCCGGCCCGCCGGGATTGACAGCCTCAAGACACGCTACGTAAGGTGAACGGGAGAGTATAGGAATGGGTGCGCACGCTAGTTGTAAGGGGTGTGAGCTAAGCGCTCACCCACAGAGAGCCCCACCACTTTTACCTTCGCGGCATCACGACGGCGTGGCTTAGTAGCCCTTGTGCCATCATCAGAAACGACATGCATCGCCAAGTTGGGGGCGTAGGCCTTGAGCATTTTTATTAAAGTTTTTTATTTGTACTACGGCAATCACCGATGCAACGTGGAGGCAGAGGACGCGACCTTCATACCATCATGAGAAGTAGCTGTATTCAGCCGGAAGCGTGGATCATAAACGCCCTCACGTACTTTATTGTTGTTTTTGCGCGTTTTCGAACTTTTGTCTCTAGGATGTAACTTCGATAGTATGCGCTACGCTTTCGAAATGAGCGACGTTTACATTGCTAGGTAGCATGGCCGGGGTCCACGGTCCTAGATACGCCTAGGGCTAAATACAACAATACCTACGAAGACTTGTACTCAACATGCATGTACTCGATGGCAAATATTGGAGTACAATGTATTTCCTCAAAAGCCCCCCCCCCCCCCTGTTGAAAAATCTCTGCCGTAAGTGACATCTATAACGCCGATCGTTGCGCTAGGAAACACGCATATTTGTTCCACCCCTGAACTTAATCTTGGCTGCATCGTTCCAAGAGAGAACGTAAGGTAATCAAAGACCACCCACTACCGCCATTCCTACCGAGGTCTTGGTTGGGGCGCTGATCTCTCCAGTCGAAATCCCGCAAATGGGTCATGGTATGGGTGAAGCGGGCTGACCGCTCAGCTACGTTGGCGTCCGTAGACATATCGTTTTCCGCGAAGGGCGAAGGAGCAAGTAGGACGGTCGGCGGTTACTCGCCGTGGGTAGCTCGGGGTTGAGGACGCCGTGCCGCGGGCATGGCGTGGAGTATTTCCGTTGGTATGGTGGGGGAGAATGCCGTCCTCAGCGAAGAGGGCGTAGTATTCTTTTATGATGTTCTCGCGGCAACACGACCATGCATGTATCGCCAACGATCTATATATACCATTCTTGTTGGTGTTTACCGCAAGCACATCGACGACGCATTCACGCCGAACCCTGCCTAGTTAATATATAGATATACCACATACATCAAGCATTTAGAATCTCGCATGAGATGGAGGACAAGGTCTCCACCATAAATAAGAAATCATGGAGTGGAGTGCCAAAAGTCATTTTCAAGTGCTTGCTTTTTGTTTTTGATATAGTTGATAAACATATTTGAGATATCATGCTCACCGCCTCACGCAAGTTGTACCCGGCTTTAGAGGTAAACCATAATCACCCACAAACCATAAAACTCGTTGAAACGGAAAGTCTTACATCGTCCTACGACAAGTGGCCAACAAGCATCCGTATGTGGCTCCTCTTGACGTTTGGATCATGTCCCGGTCGTTTGCTAGCTGTTCCCGGCACCAATTGAACCGCAATTTACCGCCGGTACTCTAAGATGTGGTTTACTACGTTGTTAGGGGCCGCATGTACGGACGCTTTGTTGTCGCGATAACCCTAGCACAAAGCCCAAGGTACTCTTGTCCATGGTGGGTACCGGCAAGGATAAAGGTCAGGCGGGAGGAGGACAAAGTGGGTTCGTGATCCAAACCCCAAACTTGCCGGCTACATGCACATAAACCCAAACCCTCCGTACACTCTTATTCGGCGGCGGCCGATCTCGAGGATCGTCGCCCATAGACCATGCCGGTCCATGCCGGTCCTCGTTGCTAGTGTCGAGCTCCTCCCTTGGGTGGGCTCGACTTCAAGAGCACTGGTCGACGTCGAGCGAGCGCCTTTCCATGGCGATGCATCCCGGTTGTCCGCCGCCATCTGCAAAACCCGCGTTTCATCGCTGATCGGACGGCGTATCCTCCTTGGTACATTCGGGCGCGGCGGCACGAGCGCCAACTACTTCTGTTTGTTCATTTAGCGCCCCCCCCCCCCCCCCCCCCCCCCCCCGCTTTTCCTCGAGGCGAAAGGGGAGCCCGAAAAAGTGGAGTGCCGGGCCGAGAGGAGCGGCGGTGACCTTCGGGCAGGGCGGTCGACATGCGACGACGGGGTCGAGGAGCGACTACACGAGGAGTGATTGTCGGCTAACCTTTTCCCTCCTACTCTTCGGTGAGACCGGAGTCGCGCGGGAGCTAGATTGGCTTTCGTCGTCACCCCTCCCAGATCCCGGTTTTTTGGGAGCGGACCGTGCATCGTGAAGGTCGAGCACAAGTTTTGTATTCTCTCTAAATGGATTTAGTTTTGGATCTACATTTCGTCGATTTCAAAAAACAATCCGTGCTTGCCCCTTTTTCCAGCGAACGGAGTAGGCAAAGGCAGTTATTGTAGCGCTTTGTAAAGGGGGGGGGGACTTTAAGGGTATTCAAAATAAGATACTTTTCACTATGGAGTACACTTTTGGTAGTTATTCGCTCCCTAACGCCATTCTTTACATGTTAAGATCCACGACCCCGGGTGGTTGTCCAAATAGTTTTGTCATGACAGGTACCTAGGACTAGGGATAAATAATCCCGTCAAACACTCTCATCTTTAGACTTATCTCGTGGGGACAGTTCGGCCCTCAGACACCAGTCGGTGCGTATTAGGGTCTGAAAGCAATGGAGGTGAGATGTCGTGATCTAGAGCTTAGCCACTAAGTGACATTAATTCTTTTCCGATGGGTCGGTACAGCTAACGCCTAATACACAAAAAGTCGCGGGCTCGAAACTCGGTGAGTCGGATCTTAGTATGTAGGCGTGCGACGGCCCAAGATAAACCCCACCTTCCACATTGATTTCGGAGCCGGGCTGCGGTCCGGGGCGAGTCCGGGGGGGCGTACTAATGTCGTGGTTTAGAACTTAGTGACAATATTGCCACTAAGCGACATCCATTCTTTTCCGATGCGTCGGTAAAGCACACGCCTAATACGCAAAAAGTCACCGGTCAGAAACCAGGTGAGCCCGATTTTGGCATGTAGGCGTGTGACGACCCAAGACGAACCCCACCTTCCACATCACAACCGCGGACCACACACACGCACACACACCACCACGCACGCACAAACCCCATAAATGCATAATATACACCTAGACTACACACGTGCACGTAGATACACACAAGCACATTCACACATGCACCAATGACACACATATGATATACACACACATATGCGTACACATACACAAGCACACATCGCAAAAATGCACAGCACTTACACAAAAATCACGCACACAGAAACGCACATATACACACACGTTATCTACCGATTCACTTGCTATGCATGTTTTCAGTTCTTTATTGGTTTGAACTGTGTTTTGATTTGTTCGGTCGTGGTTTGCACGTCTACACACTATCGCTAATGCAACAGCACCGTTTCTGAAATCAACGCCTACGGTCAATGCGGTTTTAGAAATCAACACCATTCGCTGAAATATAGTTCATCGACTCCACATTTTAGCCGATACTACACGGTTAGCAAAGGTTTTGCTACTTTGTTGCTAGCTTTAGAATGTGCCGGTCGTACTTTGCCACCATCCACGAAAGATGATATGCCTGTCGTACTTCATAACACATAGAAGTGACGTTGCATCGCATGCTGCGTTAGCATGATAGAAATCCCGAAATATAAGTTTCCTGGAAGTACACGGCATCCTTCAAAAATCCATTGCCGTTTCAAACCAACCATGTCTATTTGAATAGAGCCCGCACTATCCGCGCATCTGCTTTGCATTTCCCTCACCGTCCAAGGATTGGAATACTGCCGCAGAGGAAACCTCGGCGTCGCCTGCACGTGTGACTCGCATTGGACGCGTGGAGTGGTCAAAACGAGAAGATGTTTTCGTATTGTCGAGCTGATCGTAATCTAACAGCATCGAAGATGTAATATATGTTGCGAGCTTTTGCACGATACTTGAAACTGATGCAATTGCCGACGGTTTACATTCAGACCCTTGCACTTGGCCATCTTGCAGACCCACATCGTTGGCCCACGTGGGGGACATGGACTGGCTTTGTATGAGAGCTATACTGGCTGCATTGATTATATCACTATTACTACATTAACGCCTCGAGTTTTTCGATTATGTTATCAATAATAATCAATTCCAGTCACATGCGGAGATATTGAGGGTAAAAAGATTTCCAAATGTACAGACTACATATATACACTCTTCCCATAAAGTCCGTTACTACCGGCACGCATTTAATTACCCGCCACGCACAGCCGCGATGGCCATGCAATTTGATTGGGGGGTAGAGTAATGACTTTCGAACAGCACACCACGGCGCGTTGTTCACTGACGTGAGCACCTCTATCGGCACGCTCCCATTATTGTAGGCACACACGTTGGATTTGCGGCCGAAATTTTGCATGCCGAAATTTGTGCATGTGCAGGTTATGCACGCCTCTATGCGCGGCTCGGTACACGTAATGTCGCGACAAGCCGGGAGACTACTCGACATTGGGCTCTCAGCATGTTTGCACAATTGCACGAGTATCCGCAGAGTGTGTTGCGCCCGGGCGCCTACAGATGTTCTTGCCAAGTGCCCAAAAATACAGCCAAGGAGCACGGGCTAGGGACATATTGGGCGGTTGACTTGGAGTGTAAGCACCCTAGCGCGCGGATCGCTGGCCTTTGACGCTTTCGCATCGCCGGGCGTGAAATATTGCGGGGAGCTTTCAAAGTACCCTAGCACGGCCCTTGGTTTGGCATGCGGCAAATGGCACGGCACCATGCCATCATGGGGCATGAAATGGGTAACGCCGTGAATAGACGAAATATAGAGCGCTGATTGTTGAGCGTATTGGCGGAGCGGGTGTGCGGGTACCACCTGTCCAAGGGTTGCTAGCCCCGCGCGAATGTGGCAGATTTTAAAACCCTAAAAACTTTAGTTGGTTGTACGAGGGGCTGGATGGCATCGGACGGCGGATTTGACGCGAAATGCGGCAGGTAGGCAATAATAAGTTGATTTCTATTCACTTGGGGAAAGGGCTTCCATTTGCAACTTAGTTTGCTCGAATCGGACACCGTACGGCAAAGTTAGGCTTTTTTAAGCCTCCCAAGCTGTGGGTTTCGGGCCCCTATCCCACCCACGTCAAGCATCTTAACGGCACATGCCATCACACCCACGTGCTCCCATGTTTGCGGACAACATGCTGGGATCATTAAAACCGCGTGTTGTGTCGCCGATTTCGGGAGTATTTACTAGCCAAAGTGTGGAAAATCCGAATTCCGGGGCGCCCGAATCAGGGTCTGCCCCGAAATCGGGGTTGACCCGCAAACCCTAATACGTTAGTTCGTAGCCGTGACGGGCCCCATTTGTGCCCCGCTTCCCCCTTTACTTCACCGTCAACACAAGTTTCAGTCCGCCTTTTCACCGAGCTAAAGTGCAGTTAAACCCTAGAAACTCTACATCATAAACACCCGCCCTACGCGAAAGGCCCCATTTCACTAGTAATGGACTTTATGGGAAGAGTGTATTTTACATTCCTGTTAATATCATTGCTGGCGGTAAAGAATAACATGCAAAGCCACAAACGATGATTGGAAATGACTAGATATTAATAAAAACAATTTGCCGCTACCACAATAAGGCGTTCCTCCCCCCCCCTCTAGGAGTTTCATTCTCTCTCTCTCTCTCTCTCTCTCTCTCTCTCTCTCTCTCTCTCTCTCTCTCTCTCTCTCTCTCTCTCTCTCTCTCTCTCTCTCTCTCTCTCTCTCTCTCTCTCTCTCTCTCTCTCTCTCTCTCTCTCTCTCTCTCTCTCTCTCTCTCTCTCTCGCTCTCTCTCTCTCTCTCTCTCTCTCTCTCTACAAAAGCACATATACCCTCGAAATTCTTGGAAATAAATAGCAATATTCTGTTTAGTTTGGTTCCCATACTAAGTATATCACTGAATGAATACGCACGAGGTAGGTGGCGAAAAAGTGCGCTATCCATGGTGACAAAATAAGGATTGATGAAGATTGTTATTGGATTCCATTGCTTTCTTTGACGTATAATGTCGAAATAATGATGAGGGTGACTGTTTTATGCGTCTCTGCTGGCAATGACTACCTAGGGTTCCCCGCGGAGGTCTAAAGCTATACCCGCATGAAGGAGTTTGTACGGCGGGCTTCATCTTTCTTCTCGTCGATTCCGTGGGGAGGTGCGTCGTGAGTTCATGCAACGTCTTTCTGTGGATTTTCGCGGCACGCTTGATTTCTATCTTCGTGATGCCTTGCATGAGGGTGCCGCGGCTGCTGTTTCTTTGCCTCCCTTAATTCTCGTTTGGTGCTTATATGATTTATAATTATATTTAAATAATGATTCAGGTACCAGCACCGATTTTACCATGAGCACGGACAGGGAAAACGATACGGAGAGGAAACAAAAGGGCAAGAGTGACAAGAGGATAACGGAATCCAAAGCACGGCAAAAGGAAGCACTACATTGTGTACACAAAGCAAGCAGATTGAATTAAGGAAACTCCCATGCAAATATATGTAGCGGGTACCGATAAAACCCGATAGCCGCCGCGCAGCAGCGCCAAAGCCGCTCAATGACAACATGTGTCGTTTCGAGAATTGCCCTATGCTATGCTATGAAAATTTAGTCCGTATTAATTCCGCGGGAATTGGTTCGCATACTGACCGACAACATTGCCGCTGCGCATGCTTTGCTTTTCTTAATAAACAACTTTCTCCGGTGTGGACTCACCAAGAGACGGTACGTCGCTCTTTAAATCGCGCCAATTGGAGCTCGCACAGCGCAGATCCGCCCAGATGCTCGTCCGTATTGGCTGAAGGCCGCGAAGCACGGCGTTTCATGGCGCGGATGCACACCCGAGAGCAAGGGGGGTACATAGTATGAGACCGGCCACTGAATTGCGAATATACCGTCGTCCCACCGCGCTCGTCGTAGCGATAAAAGCCATCGCGCTCCGTCCTAGTTCTAAGGCCTTTCGTCGGACTGTGCACACGGAAATGATCACCACTTCTTGAGGTGCGCGAGCGTCTCACGCCCCCTCAGCTTGTTTCACTCCCCCTTCACCGTCAGCGTTGCCTGCCGTATTGTCTGTCCCCTTGTCGTCCCCTGCCCAATATAATTCTTCTTCTTTTGTCCGTCGATATTCCGGACCCCGCGTTACCACACCGGCCCTATATCAAAATCGGATATTTGTCCATCCCGAAAGCCTCAGAGATAAACGACCGTGACGAAAGAGAGCTCAAGAATCCAGCCGCTACTCTGCCTCTATCTTACGCTCCCGTATGTTCTACCTGCTGCTAAACTCTACCTTCAAGTGCAAGAAAAAGAAACGCGAAAAGTGTGCCGTTGTGATACTGGCCCTATTAAGATCATCGCGCGCGAGCTCGTCTGTTGTCACCAGAAGACGATTTCCTAGTTTTTTTTCCGGAAAACGTATTTGGAGCTTACGTACGTGGCGAAAGTTTCCGTTTCTGTGAGGGTTGTCTGGTGCGGCGGTATCTTGACGGTATCCTGTTGCGAGGGCGACGACTCACGACAACGACGCGTACGCGTTCTTCAGCGGACTGCGAGTTATGCACTTCGCTGCAGCGGCCGCCGTCTCTACTCCCCACATACGACTTTCTTTCAATATACATAAAACAGCGAGCAAATGATTTCGCGCAACCCCCCGTGCAATCGTGCAAGTACCTGTGGTGGTAGTTGTCGGCGCCGCCGGCGAGTTCAGCAGCTGTGTGCGGGCGGGCACCAAAGGGATGCAGTCGGAGGTGCTGTACAGGATTTGAAATTTAAATAATACTTGCAAAAGAAAACCGAACTAATCGGCAAAATCTCGACGAACTCCGCTGTAAATTTGTACGTACATGTACGGGTAAGGTTTTTTAATTATGCCAATTCTGCACTTGAACAACGAACACAACCGGTACGACGACACCCATTCTGCGAATTCGACGGTAAGTAATAATAATTTCAAATTATCTAGATTAGAACATTCACTCCTTGAGTAATCTATCGGCTGTTATATGTACCTTACTGACGTGTATAGCTCCGTCGACATCGCCTGTATTTCCGGGACAGGTACAGGTACGGCGACTACAGCGGCGCTGCGTGCTCCCTACCTCGGCTCGCTGTACCTCCCGCACTGGTGTATATACGGGTGAAAGATCTGCAGAGTCCAGAAGAGCACTCGCACTGAGACAGCAACGAGCGCGACAAGCCGGATACCGTGAAGTTCTTTCCACAGCGGCATATAAGCAACAGCACAAGTCTACGAGGGCATCAGGCAGTGTTCACGTTCGGACAAAAGTGTAGGCATATACAGGCAAGGAGATAACAGAGGAACGGGGGATGGCGCGTCGCGGGCCGTCGTCCGCGGTTGGTCGCTACGCGGTTGCGACAGTCGCGGCGCTCTTGGCGGTCACTCTCATTGGGCAGGTGGCCAGTCAGGCGGTGGTTGCGCCGTCCGTGTTCCGCCCTGGCGTCTCAGCTACCGTGCTTGTGCTTGTTGGGGGCAGCGGCGCGGAGGGTAGCTACCAGGCCAGGTGACCCCCGTGACTCCCGTCACACCCGTTCACTCCCTCGACGATTAAAACCTTCGAGTTCGACAGAAACAAAGTATCATCAGCCGCTGACCTTTTCGCTGCTTACTGTTGTGGCCAACATTTGCGCAGGCTGGAGCAGCAAGGCTGTGAGGCAGACTGTGAGTCCGCGCTGGTGGTAAACAGCGAGAACGCTACCGGTTCGCCCTCAGCCCACTGTGAACCGCGTTATTTTGTCGTCATATATTCGTGACGATTTCGGATAATCTGATATATTTTCTGTATTTCGCTCGACGAGCCGCTCACCGTACCATCCCTCCCTGTCCCGCCGGCGTTCCTTTTCCCAGGCGGCGCGGTGCAGCTGGAAATGGAGGTCCCGGAAGCGCACACCCCGGGCACGTATTCGCTCACCGTGACGATGGGTGGCGAGGTTCTGCAGGAGCAGGAGGTGGAGGTGCTCGACGAAGGGCCGCAGCTGCTGCTCGAGACGGACAAGCCAGGTAAATTTGCTTACAAAATATTAAAGACGACGCGAAATATATTTAATAAATAAATAAAACAAATATGAGAAACACAGATGTTGGTATCATATTCACCCCAGCATTATTTATGCTCTTCCCTGCTCGGACGTGACGGTCGATGGCCCCCGCTGTGTGCGTCCGTGTGCAGTGTACAAGCCGGGTGCGGAGGTGAAGGCGCGCGTGCTGTGCCTGCTGCCCTCCTTCCAACCCTGCACCGACGTCCCCCAAGTGCGCCTGATCCTCAAGAACCCCGACGGCAACAAGGTGCCCCTTTCCCTCCTCTCCTTCAGTCAAAAATTTTGATCATTTCTAATATTTTGACGCGCTGCCAACCAATCGCCCCTTCAAGGCGAACGAGCGCTTCGCTGAGCTAATTAGGGTTTTTTGCCGTGCACCTAGGTTTTTGCTGTGATGGGGAACAACTCTGCCAACGCGGGCGTGTTTGAGGGCAGCCTGCTCGTCGACGCGCGCGCTCCGCTGGGCGAGTACACGGTGGTGGCGGAGGCGGGGGCGGCGGGGGCGGCGGAGGTGGTGGTGAGCGTGGACGAGTACGTGCTGCCAAAGTTTGAGGTCACGGTGCGCGCGGATCAGGAGTACCTCAGCCCCGGGACGCAGGAGCTCACGGGCACCGTGACCGCGGTCTACTCGTACGGCGAGGGCGTCGCGGGCACCGCCGCACTCGCGCTGCGCAAGGAGAGCTACGGCTGGATGTGCCACCAGTCCAGTGAGTGCCACCGTAAAACCCTAAACCTGCGCCACTGGGGCAGTGGGTACCCTAAACCCTAAAACTATACGTCTGCGCTTTCAGTGAGTGCCCTTTACCCTAAATTTGTCCAACTGTGCTTTCAGCTCAGTGAGTGCCCTAAACTCTATCCCAACGTCGACAGGTGTGAGTTGCTCGATATTTGATTTCATTTTATTTGTGTTTAGGGCATTATTCCACTATTGCTGAGGCGCTCGAGTTCTTTTTTGTCTCATTCCCCAATTTATCATACTTCAAATCTAATAAAACGGGCGAGTGAATCCGGGAAGTTCATTTCCAATTTTAGCCATTTTCAATAAAACTTTTAAATTTCCAAAGGTGCTCTTCTGTAATGTGTTACAAAAAGATAGTTTATTATCTATTTATTCAAATTTTGTGACCCATCGCCTCCTGACGCCGCTCCGCTGACGCAGACGCAGGAGGAGACGAGCTGGAGCTTGAGCTGGAAGACGTGGCGATGGCCGACGCCGCGCCCGGCCGCCCCGCCAATGGCGGCTTCCTCCCCTCCGAGCCGCCCAACTCGGGCGACTGCGGCGCCGTGGTCGCCGCCTCCCCACCCGCGGCCCTCGAGGGCGGAGAGCTCGCCTTCCGCATCCCGCGCCCCAACGGCCTCGACACCTGGGGCACCCTCACCCTGGAGGTCAGCGTCACGGAGGAGGCCACCGGTGAGCGCGGCGTCGCGCCCCTCCTCTGATAACCCTAAATATGTCAAAACTTAACCTGACTATAAAGCCTAAAACACGGATGTGTCGGCCAGAATCGTAGCGGCAAAGAACACCCAATCCCGTAGCTACCCCCCCAATCCTCGAAATCAGTGATAAAAAGATTCAGACTCAACTAAAATTTGAGCCCGAATGAATAACTGAATCCTAAAATTAAAACCTAAAGCCGAAAGTTCCCACCAACCAAATCCTCGCAATCTATGATGGTCCGTATCCAGCCCATGTTTCGAGTTGGAGCAGTTTTTGCTCGTTTCTGGTGACTGACGAAAACGCCTCAACTCGAACAGCCTGAACACCCTAAACCCTGTGAAGCCCTGTATTATCATGAACATTCAAAAGACATGTATAGATTTCGAACACATCAAATTCAAAACTCTTTATTTCCGAGTGATCTAAGCAATGCGAAAAGATTAATCAGCAGCCTATGCCGTGACGGGCACTTTTTCACGTACGTTAAAATGACCTAAAATTAAAAAAACGTGTGACATTCAATAAACATCATCTCACCCCATGCTCACCGCCCCTAATTCTGTAGGCGCGGTGGTGAACGCGTCCACGACCGTCCAACTGCGCGGCGAGGTTTACCCGAGCGTGAGGGTGGAGGCGCCGGAGGTGTACTTCCCCGGGCTGGACATCCCTCTGGAGGTGACCAGCGAGTGGAGCGACGGCAGCCCCGACGACGGCCGCTTCACCGTCGAGCTCGAGTTTCGGCCCTACGGCTGGGAGGTCACCGCCGTGCGGGCGGAGACGAGGAGCGCGGAGGTGGAGGTGGTGGGCGGGAAAGGCTCCCTCCGCATCGCAGCCCCGCCGCAGCCGGACTGCTGCACGGTGCTCCCCCTTTCTGTCCCTAAACCAGTGAAATCGAATTGTGTTTGTTTGTTTGTTTGTTTGTTTTTTGATAATTTGTTTGCTTGTTTGTTTGTTTGTTTGTTTGTTTGTTTGTTTGTTTGTTTGTTTGTTTGTTTGTTTGTTTGTTTGTTTGTTTGTTTGATTGATCGAATTTTCTTTTGGTGCCATGATTACCAGACTCCTGCTGAATTTAATGCACGCGATATTTTTCAGCCCAATGAATCAGAATGCGTCTGTGTGTGCGTATGAAGAGTTGAATGCGTGTGCTTGCTTCGCCTGTTGTGCTTTCGATGACGGTAAATGGAGGTGCGATAGTGAATGGCGACTGATCATGATGCCATGCTCTGTTCTTTCCCCAGGCTGCGGTGGCGGACCTGGACAGCTTTCAGTGGGGCAAGAACAGCTGCTGCTGGTCCACCGTCAGCCCGCGCGTGTACCGAGTGGGCGGCGAGGAGCAGGGCGCGCAGGGGTGGGGCAACTGCATCGAGCCCGCTTTCCCCCCTTCGGCAGAGTACATCACCATCGAGTCGGCCGCCACTGGTGCAACGGACGCCACCTCCATCCGCGTTGCAGTCAGTGCCACAAGTGCCCTGTCTGGCAGGTAAGCACACCACTTCCACTTCCCATACCCCTACTCCCTCTCTCCCTCTCTCTCTCTCTCTCTCTCTCTCTCTCTCTCTCTCTCTCTCTGTCTCTCTCTCTCACACACACACACACGCGAAATTTAGATACGCAACAACGAATGCGGCTTTTGCCTTTTGCTTGAATTCATTGACGTTTAAAGGGATTGAATCGACATGTATCCATTTTTTTCATTTCTGTGAACATAACCCAAAGCCTAAGCTCCGCTTAGTAACGACGCCACTCACCTTTCTCGTATGCTGGGTCTGCAGGGATGTGTTTTACCTGGTCACCGCGGACGGCAGCTATGTCACCTCTGGCGCGGTCTCTTGGGCGACACCCCTGAGCGCGGAGGACCGGGCCGGCGAGTTTCTGCTGCCCAAGAGCCTCGCGATGCTGCCCGTCGCGCACCTTGTCGTGGCGTACCTGAACGCGGAGGGGTCGCTCACCGCGGGCGACAAGACGGTCACGCTGGACGGGGCGGAGGAGCTCCGCATGCTCGCCTCTCGCGAGGTCACACTGAGTGTGTCGCAACAGGGCAGCCGGTGAGTCGAGAAGACCAACCTATAGAATACTGTACACACTATATATTGTTCTGAATTATTTTTATGTTCTATGTGTATGTGTTTGGCGCTGTAATTTTTTTACCCTTGACAAATATACTATATAAAATTGTTAAAAAAATATTTTTCAAACATTGTTTTCGTACCACGACCTAGAAACCCTAGAATATATATACTTTTTCTACTTGGCCAGACTTGTCTGTGGTTTTCCTGGGTTGCCTAAACACTATTTGTTATGTTGCGCGCCGCCCTCCCACAGCGACTATTTCGAGCCGGGAGACGAAGTGAGCATCACCGCCTCCGCCGAGCCGCAGTCGGTCGTCTTCCTCGGCGCCGTGGATCGCTCGGTGTCGTTTATAAGTGAGGAGGACACCCGCGTGACGCCCGCCCGGCTTATGGCAATGCTCAAGCAACATGTACGCCCTCCCTTTCGTCGGCATCTATGATGTATAGGGAAACAAAATCTGATTAATGAATTAAATAAAGAAATTGTTTGAAAAATGGTCACAGACGGGGCCTCTGTCGCAATTTTGTTGCGTTAGGCGCGGCATAACCAGAATCGAAATTGGGGGGTTGCATTTGAACAGATGTAGGTTACGGAAGATGGTTGACTCGTGCATCAAACAGTACTCAGAAATAAATATATTACTCAGAAATTGCGGCAACACTGCTCTCCTTCTGAAAAACACAAGCTACACCCTAGACATGCAAGTGCACCCTTAAAAATGGGTGTCTCACGTTGGGGCCAACCAAATGTTCGTTTATGCCTTAACAATTTTTCACCATCACCAATCAAATTTATATTTTTCTTATATGATTTTCTTCTTCAACGCTGTCACTGGCATCAATAACCCCCGTGTGCTGACCCCCGCCACCACCACCGCAGACCTACACCCCTCCCGCGCCCGAGGTGCCCTCCCCCTGCGCCGCCGTCCGCGCCATCGCCGCCGCCGGCCTCTCCCTCGCCCTCCCCCCCTCCCACCCCGACCACCACTTTTGCCTCGACCTCGACGAAGCGCGCCTCGCGCAGCTCGCCAGCGGCCCCACCTGCGGCTACTACTACGGCGGCCGCGGCGACTTTGAGGAGATGGAGATGATGCCCGTGATGGATGTGATGGACGGCGACGCGGCAGAGAACCAACGCAACCCGGTGGCCGCCGCGCCTGAAAATGCGGTTGCCCAGTCGTCGACGCGCGTTAGGACCTCTTTCCCGGAAACATGGATCTGGCGCAGCGCGGTGGCGTCCGCCGACGGCACCGCCGCCTTCCTCGCCGCCGCCCCCGACTCCATCACCACCTGGGACCTGTCAGCCTTCTCCATCGGCGCCGCCGCGGGGCTGGGGCTGCAGCTGGGCGCGGCCACCGAAGTGCGCGTCTTTAAGCCGCTGTTTGTGCAGATCAAGCTGCCTTACAAGGTACCGTCCCTCCTCACAAAACATAATATTGTTTTAGAAAGATAGTGTCATCGACATCTGTGCACCGTTGTCTTTCACTTTGCAAAAAAATTTAAAACGTATTTTGAAGAATTTGGGGATTTTTTTCAAATGTTGCTGTTGCTGTTATATTGTCGACACCAATGCGCTCTGTTTTCGTGTGTTTCGCATTGTATTCATAAAGCTTGAGTCAAGAAGCCCTAACGTAAAAAGCACGTGTCATGCAATAGGCCACCTTTTCACAAATTGTGATTGGGTTCGAAACATGGACACCGCATTGTCATTATCTGTCAGCGCTCCGATGTGTATGTGAATTTTGCGTTGTTCGCATGTTTTTCATTTTTGGTATGCTGTTGGAATTTGTGTCAGTACCTCCAAACCCTAATTTATTGATGAATGGGGCTGTGACATGTCACGACTCATTTCGGCATCGCGCTGCTGCTGTCTGCAGGTGGTGCGCGGCGAGGGGCTGGTGGTGGTTCTCTCCGCCTTCAACTACCTCGACCAGGCGCAGACGGTGTCGATGGAGCTCAGCAGCGACGGCGGTGTCGACATTCCCACCTCTGACGCCGCCCGCGTCTTGCAAGTCGCCCCCAACTCGGCCGCCTCGTACCAAGTCACCCTATTTTTCTCCGAGCTGGGCGTCGCCAAGCTGAAGCTTGAGGGGCAGGCGGAGTCTGGGGAGGCAGACGCGGTGGAGCGCAGCCTCAAGGTGCGCTTCTTCCAGTGTTAAGGTTTTAGACCTAGGGTTACAGGTCGTCCGAAGTATCCCGTACATTGTCAAGTACGGGATTCATCCTTCGGAGCCTACTAATTCGAACCTACTTATACGACATTCCGGATCATTTACGGCCGAAATTGTGGGAATTTGTCAATTTACTGTACGTTGCGTAGTTTCATTTGAGTTGAGTAGACGGTGAGCCGCGGTTTTACGGTGCAGGTGGTACCGGAGGGCTTTCGAAAGCAGCGGACGGTGAACCTGATGCTGCAGCCCTCGGAGGAGCTGGCCGGCGTGCAGAGCGCGGAGCTCAGCCTCGCGGTGGACGACCCGGAGGCCGTCGAGGGTAGCGGGTACGCGAGTCTGAGCTTGAGCGGTGACCTGATGGGGCCGAGCCTCGACGGGCTGGACTCGTTGGTACAGCTACCGATGGGGTGCGGCGAGCAGAATATGTTACTGATGGCGCCCAACGTCTACGTCCTCCGCTACCTCTCCGCCAAAGCCGACTCCCGCCCCACGCTACGCGAAACAGCGCTGCGTTTCATCCAGATTGGCTACTCTCGCGAGCTCGAGTACCGCCACGACGACGGCAGTTTCAGCGCCTTCGGTAAATCGGACGACAGCGGCTCAACGTGGCTGACCGCATTTGTGCTCAAGGTCTTTGCCCAAGCGCAGGCTTCCGGGCTGGTCGAGGTCGACGAGGAGAGCGTCGCATGGCCCGCAGCTATGTGGCTCGCGGCGCTGCAGGACCGCACGGGCAAGTTTCGCTCCGTGGGACGAGTAATCCATTCCGAGATGGTTGGCGGCGTGGATGACGACTCCGATTCCCTCTCGCTTACCGCATTTGTCGTCGATGCGCTCCTCGAGGCGCGCGACGCGGGTCTGCTCCCATCCGACTTCCCCGCTAACACCATTACTGACTCTCTCTCTCTGCTGTCGAGCACGCTATCCGCCGGGAAAGAAATGAAAAACTACGGCGTCGTGGTTACGGCCCACGCGCTCGCGGGCGCACAGGTGAGATCAGTGTACAAACAAATTTTTTTGTTTTTTCTTGTCATCTATATCTTCACCTTTGTCGCTCCCAAGGGCGACACCTGTTTTAAATGTTTCCTTTATAAGACGCGGCATCCAACACCTTCCGCTATTATTTTCAGGCGCAGGGTTTTTCGTCGTCTGGTTTCGATCTGTCCGCGGCCGTTGACGCGGCGATGGAACGGCTGGCCGCTATCGCTATCGAGTCTGACGGCACTCGTCACTGGGCGCCAAAAAGCACGGCTGCTGACGGCGGCTCGGGTACCGCAGAGGTGGTGGCGCTTTGCCGCGGCTGCCATCAGGCCTCTGCCGCTGGCCCCGAGGTGGAGATGACCGGCTACGCACTCTCGACTCTCCTCCTCCGCAGCGGTGGTTCCTCTGCCGGCATCGCTGACGCCTTCCCCGTCGTGCGCTGGTTACTCTCCGAACGCTCCCCCAACGGCGGCTGGCGCTCCACACAGGTGATCTGCGGCACTCACCGAGAAGTCCTCGGAATGTCCACGATAGTGTAGTTCCACTGTCGTGCACCGATTAATCCACTCATCTGCTGTTGTTGTCTGATGTTATGCAATATAAGTTACACCCCAAACTGACTTTTTTACGGCACTGACATCGGTGTTTGCGCTGCCGTAAAAGGAAACAATACTACGGCCGCTCACCATCATTCATATGTGATTTCTCGATAATGGTTCAGAAGTTTGAAGTGTTTTGCCCTTATTTTAATGTTCACTTTTAAAAGACAGTGTTAGAACAGAGTAATGAAACCATTCGCGGTTAAGGCTCAAGTTCATTCGCGTTAGGCAATGAAAACAATTATACGACTTTCGTTTAATTCCTTTTGTAATCAATTGATACCAAGGCGGGTGGCGGTTTTTGTGACTTTTTGTCAGTATGCCAGTATTCTAATATTTGTTTACAGAACATTGGTAAATTTACTTTATTCTTTCATTTTACATCATTTATTTTATGCAGTGAAAATCCGGTTATTCGTGACCGCGCCCTCTCGGTTTGACTCCCCACGCTGCTCTGTGCCCATGTTCCAGGACACCACGGTGGCGCTGGAGGGGCTGGCCAGCTTCGCCTCCCTCGTCTCCACCGACCCCGCCGTCATGACCGTCACCGTGACCTACACCGACGGCGCCGCCCGCCGCCGCCTGCGCCAGGCCTCCACCACCGTCCTCACCATCGACGCCGCCAACCGCGACATCCTGCAGCGCATCGAGCTGCCCGTGGACACCACCGTCACCGTGACCGCGGAGGGCAGCGGGATGGCGGTGATGGGCGTCAACACTGTCTGGAACACCAAAGCCGCCCCCCCAACCGAAGCCTTCAAGGTGCGCCGTCATCGAGCACCCACCACCCATGCCGCGGCCTGAATGAATTCCATTCCAATGCATATCTAGGGACGTTTTCGTGTGCCCTGCATTTCGTGCACTGCCTCTGTTGAATGTTACCTAAGACCCTAAACTAAACGTGCACGACGAATTTATCGAGTTTATGCCGTCGACCATTTTTCGTTGAGGATTTTATTATGGATTTTAGCTCTCTTTGTGTATTAGGGCTTATTCATCCCAAGGCAAATTATTTGTGTCGCAGAAGTGTTTTGTTTGCCCTTTATTTCGTTGACCGTCTCTGTGAAACGTGACCAAATCCCTAAGCCTGAACGTATTATATGACGAATTTATTCATTTCGTGCCGCAGACCATCAGCAACGTTGATGGTTTTTATGGTTTTAGTGTTATTCATTTTTAAATGGCAAAGCTTGTACCTCCTGTTGCTTTGCTCGTGCGAATTGTGAAAGCATGAGAAATTCGGGGATTGTGTCTTGGGCATAAATTAATCCCTTTCTGATCATGTCACCGGAAATTTCGGTGTGGCTTTCGTTCGCTATCTCGATCGTTTACAGTATTTTATATAATCACACACACACACACGCACACACACACACGGACACGCATAAAACGCATAAGCACACTCAAAAACACGTTCTCGCGCAGACTCATTCACACACATACACCCACGCGATAGCGCTCTCGCGCGCGCTCACAAAACATTCATAAGCCAGAAATAATGTTGGAGAGGCAGTCAAACGTAAAACGTGCGAATCAACTTCTAGCCGACCGAGTGTGGTTGCATAAGGCGGGCATTAGCCCCATAAGCAGATCATGGAAGGTGTCGGCATCTCAGCAGAAGCTGACTATGTGGTGTGAGCACGGCATTCGCGCATTCGCCTACACACACGCACACACACACACACACACACACACACACACACACACACACACACACACACACACACACACACACACACACACACACACACACATACACACACACACACACACACACACACTTACATGTGGATGTAGAACATTAAAGTCATGCGAATCAATGAACACGTTGTATTACAGTGTGTGTTCCTTTTTCGGTACAGCCAATTTTCCTAATTGCGAAGTTTGGGTGCGCCTTTTTTCATGCGCGGGTCAACAGGTGACCGGCCGCGCGATGTCGAGGAGCCAGGACGACATGACGATGGTGACGCAGGAGATGAGCGTCTCGCGCGTGTCTGGCGCCAGCACTGGCATGGTCATCGCCAAGGTGACCGCCCTCAGCGGGTACGTCCCCACCGCGGAGAGCATGGCGGCGATGAAGGGCGGCTGCCGCGGCGCCGTCAAACGGGTCGACTACGAAAACGACGAAATCTCGGTGTACCTGGACAAGCTGGAGCCCGGCGCCGCGGCCTGCGCACTGCGGCTGGACATGACGCAGGAGAGTGTGGTGGAGAACCTGCAGGTGCGGACTGTGTGTGCAAGGTTTTTTATGAAATATCCAAACACCCGAATTGTCACCCTTTTCATATTTACAAAAATGAATTGATTTCCTTTCGAACGGCTTGATTACCTCTTTTGGTTTATTAGGATATCTTCCTTATGCGACGCACATTCCCTTTCATATTTTTGTTCCTGACACACATTGCATCAATTCCTTATTTTTTCTTTTATGCCGTGTTTTCCTCATAATTGTTGGCGTTTGCTGCCATTTTTTTCCACTCTAAATGGAAAATAATAATATGCTCCATCATAGTCCAAAGCCCAAACAAGCCTTTGCACCAAACGTCACTGCCCAAGGAAATGAGAACAGTCGCTTCCAAGTCGAATGCTATGGATAAAAACGGGATGTCAATTTAGATGGATCAAGATTTGAACAGTTTATGCTTGGCTATACCGTCTTCATCTCGATTGAACATCCACCTAATTCCCCCGTCCGCCCCCCTCGCGCCAGGCCGCCCCGATGGAGGTGTACTCGTACTACAACCCCGAGGAGGAGCGCGGGGTGGGCGAGATCTCGGCGGAGATGCAGGCGTTTGTGCCGGCGGGCGCCGAGGAGGACGGCCCCACCGCCACGCCCAACCCAGAGTCCCCCTCCTCCTCCGCCGTCCGTCTGCCTCGCGCCACCCTCAGCCGTGCCGTGATGGCCGTCCTTGCGCTCGCAGCAGCGGCACTCGTGGTGTGAGGCTAAACGCGACACATTCACTCGGCCGCCATGCCAGCTAACCACCGAAACCTTTTTCATCCCACCCTTGCCCACTTTTTTTATTTGATAGCAGTTGTAGTGTCAGCCTGCGGTATACGGCACGTGGAGTGGTCTGGGGCTTAGGGTTTGGTGCCTGCCCCCATGGTATGTGTCTGTATATATGGTAAATACCGCGGGAGGGCGCTGTTGGAAGATTTTGAAGAGAATGACTGTAATACATCGCTTTAGTGATTTATCGCCGCCAATGTCCATTCATTCATTCAGTCAATTAGTCCTGCATGTGTCAGTTTTGAGTCACTCCATAAAGCATAAACGATAGGCCTTGCAACAAGTCACGCATGCATTTGGTGCCCCGTCAGTTGGCTCCCACACTCACTCCTCAAGAAATTAAATATATAAGAAATATTGAGTAGATAGAGATTAAGAAACGAATAGACTTTAAGGTATATTCCTTCGCATTCGCAACACACACACACACACACACACACACACACACACACACACATACACACACACACACACACACAACTCCGAACCAAGGTGTCATCATTTGCACAGTTCCCGCGTGCGGCGGCCAAGACAGCATGTGCAGCTTTAATAACGCTTTTCACGATTTCAATCGCAACATATGGACGACCAACCATCACGTTTTTCTCACAACTGGTGCATTCGGACCACGTCGACAGCTCGATTGTATGGCGACTTGTAGCCTTGGCCGGTTGTTTTTCGGGAGAGCATATGAGCGTCGGCTTGTGAAGATACACGTGTGGAGAGGGCGCTTTGTCTGCTTGCTTGTGATGCAACGACACCAAGTAAAAGCCCACTTGACCCGGAATTTGGTTGCAAGAGTGTATGGTGCTTACAGACAAAACTGGCAAAACAACTATGCACCCGTGCTTGTGATCGACAGTACTAGAACTATATTAAACTAGTTCCCTACGGTACAGTTGGCAGCTTGTCAATTGCTCAGCCGCTGATGACTCAAAGCACGACGCCCCGCAGCAGCGAGCCCGTACCGTAGCCCCTTGCCGCAAGCCAAAAAGAATGCTGAAGCGGCAGTCAAACGTTAAACGTGCGAATCCATTTCTGGCCGACCGAGTGCGAGTGCGAATGCAAGTGCCTATGCGAAAGCGAATGCGAAAACGAATGCGAAAGTGAAAGCGAACGCAAATGCGAAAACGAAAGCGAAAGCGACAGAAGTCCCGATACTTAAGTTTGCGGCATTTGTTGGTAGCGGGCCAAAGGCGGCTCATCATCTGTTCGTGTGCACGTTCTGTCGGGCTGAAATGAGGCGGGCATTAGCCTCACTAGCAGGGCATGGAGGGTGTCGGCATCTCAGCAGAAGCCGACTATGTGGCGTGTGCAAGGCATTCGCGCATTCGCCTACACTTACACACACATACGCACACACACACACACACACACACACACACAAACAAACACATACAACCCCCCCCCCACACACACACAAGCACACACGCGTGAGCGTGCACAGATTCATACACAAAAATTGCACACACACACATACACACACACACACACAAACACACACACACACACACACACACACACACACACACACACACACACACACACACACACACATGTAATTCCGCACCAGAGTTTCATCGTTTGCAGTGTACGTGCATGCGACGGCCAAGGCAGCATGTGCAACTTAAGAAACAATTTTCGCGAATTAAATACCAACATATGGACGACCAACCATCACGTTTTTCTCACAACTTCTGCCTTTGCGCCAAGCCGATCGCTTGATGTTTGGTGACTTGTGGCTCTTGCCAATTGTTTTTTGGGGGAGAGCATATGAGCGTCGGCTTGTGAAGATACACGTGTGGAGAGGGCGCTTTGTCTGCTTGCTTGTGATGCAACGACACCAAGTAAAAGCCCACTTGACCCGGAATTTGGTTGCAAGAGTGTATGGTGCTTACAGACAAAACTGGCAAAACAACTATGCACCCGTGCTTGTGATCGACAGTACTGGAACTATATCAAACTAGTTCCCTACGGTACAGTTGGCAGCTTGTCAATTGCTCAGCCGCTGATGACTCAAAGCACGACGCCCCGCAGCAGCGAGCCCGTACCGTAGCCCCTTGCCGCAAGCCAAAAAGAATGCTGAAGCGGCAGTCAAACGTTAAACGTGCGAATCCATTTCTGGCCGACCGAGTGCGAGTGCGAATGCAAGTGCCTATGCGAAAGCGAATGCGAAAACGAATGCGAAAGTGAAAGCGAACGCAAATGCGAAAACGAAAGCGAAAGCGACAGAAGTCCCGATACTTAAGTTTGCGGCATTTGTTGGTAGCGGGCCAAAGGCGGCTCATCATCTGTTCGTGTGCACGTTCTGTCGGGCTGAAATGAGGCGGGCATTAGCCTCACTAGCAGGGCATGGAGGGTGTCGGCATCTCAGCAGAAGCCGACTATGTGGCGTGTGCAAGGCATTCGCGCATTCGCCTACACTTACACACACATACGCACACACACACACACACACACACACACACAAACAAACACATACAACCCCCCCCCCACACACACACAAGCACACACGCGTGAGCGTGCACAGATTCATACACAAAAATTGCACACACACACATACACACACACACACACAAACACACACACACACACACACACACACACACACACACACACACACACACACACACACACACACACACACACACACACACACACACACACACACACACACACACACACACATGTAATTCCGCACCAGAGTTTCATCGTTTGCAGTGTACGTGCATGCGACGGCCAAGGCAGCATGTGCAACTTAAGAAACAATTTTCGCGAATTAAATACCAACATATGGACGACCAACCATCACGTTTTTCTCACAACTTCTGCCTTTGCGCCAAGCCGATCGCTTGATGTTTGGTGACTTGTGGCTCTTGCCAATTGTTTTTTGGGGGAGAGCATATGAGCGTCGGCTTGTGAAGATACACGTGTGGAGAGGGCGCTTTGTCTGCTTGCTTGTGATGCAACGACACCAAGTAAAAGCCCACTTGACCCGGAATTTGGTTGCAAGAGTGTATGGTGCTTACAGACAAAACTGGCAAAACAACTATGCACCCGTGCTTGTGATCGACAGTACTGGAACTATATCAAACTAGTTCCCTACGGTACAGTTGGCAGCTTGTCAATTGCTCAGCCGCTGATGACTCAAAGCACGACGCCCCGCAGCAGCGAGCCCGTACCGTAGCCCCTTGCCGCAAGCCAAAAAGAATGCTGAAGCGGCAGTCAAACGTTAAACGTGCGAATCCATTTCTGGCCGACCGAGCGCGAGTGCGAATGCAAGTGCCTATGCGAAAGCGAATGCGAAAACGAATGCGAAAGTGAAAGCGAACGCAAATGCGAAAACGAAAGCGAAAGCGACAGAAGTCCCGATACTTAAGTTTGCGGCAGTTGTTGGTAGCGGGCCAAAGGCGGCTCATCATCTGTTCGTGTGCACGTTCTGTCGGGCTGAAATGAGGCGGGCATTAGCCTCACTAGCAGGGCATGGAGGGTGTCGGCATCTCAGCAGAAGCCGACTATGTGGCGTGTGCAAGGCATTCGCGCATTCGCCTACACACACGCACACACACACACACACACACACACACACACACACACACACACACACACACACACACACACATACACACACACACACACACACACTTACATGTGGATGTAGAACATTAAAGTCATGCGAATCAATGAACACGTTGTATTACAGTGTGTGTTCCTTTTTCGGTACAGCCAATTTTCCTAATTGCGAAGTTTGGGTGCGCCTTTTTTCATGCGCGGGTCAACAGGTGACCGGCCGCGCGATGTCGAGGAGCCAGGACGACATGACGATGGTGACGCAGGAGATGAGCGTCTCGCGCGTGTCTGGCGCCAGCACTGGCATGGTCATCGCCAAGGTGACCGCCCTCAGCGGGTACGTCCCCACCGCGGAGAGCATGGCGGCGATGAAGGGCGGCTGCCGCGGCGCCGTCAAACGGGTCGACTACGAAAACGACGAAATCTCGGTGTACCTGGACAAGCTGGAGCCCGGCGCCGCGGCCTGCGCACT
>JAPMLY010001769.1:52500-81667 GCA_026401115.1 Tetraselmis chui
GGAGTCGGGCGAGAGACCTTCGTCAGCAACAACAAGGCGGGTGGGCATGTGGGTGGGGTGAGGCGGGTGGCAGTCAAGCGGAGTGTGGGCAGGAGTGGGGGAAGCAAATGATTTTATGGGTTTGTTACCGAAGTTTGCAGTGATGGTTTCCCAGCGTCCTCCGTTGTGGCGTTCTAGGAGGGAGAGTAGGAGTTGCAGCGCGTTGTTGTGTCGGTCATGTCTTAGGCCAGACATGGTGGGGCAGTTACCGGCCATGTGGCCGTTGCTAGTGAATTGGCCACATAGGGGGCAGCGCAAGGTGGGGTTGTGAGGAAGAAGGCGGGTGTTGTGGACTCCCCACATGAATTCTTGCTTGTGGGTGAACTGAATATTTGTGAGGGTTGAGTCTTCTTTGTGGAAAGGGAAGTCGGCGCCGTCCTCCGCGGCGCGGGCGAGGAGGGCTCCGTGTTTGGTTGTTTGCGAGAGGGGTGTGTGTGTGTGCCTGAGTGTTGTAGATGTGTGCGTCAGCTTTGAGGTTGGTGTATTTGTAGGGTATGGGTTCTCCTAGGGATTGTGGAATGAGGGTGTATGGCCAGGTCCAGTGGCCTATCGTGACTTCTGAACATGTGGTGTATGTGGTGTCGGGTGGGTGTCCATCCGCGACTTGGTTAGCGAGTGCGTCTGCGAGGTCGTTACCTAGGGAGTGGTTGTGTGCTTTAATTTTGCCGAGGTGTGTGCGGATGCCTGCGTCGCAGCGGGTTTTGAGGGTGTGTGTGATGGAGTGGAGCGTGTCACGGTGAATGTTGTGTATGTAAGCGAAAGGGCCGGTTAAGTATCTTTGTATGAGGCGGAGGGAGCACGCACTGTCTGTAAGGAGGTGGGCGCGGCCGAGTTGGAGCCCTATATCTATGTCAGCAAGTTCAGCTCGACTTATTGTGTGCGAGGGAGGGGTAGAGGTTACCAGGATTTTTATTCGGGTGTCCGAGGCGGGGTGTGTGGCTGCTCCTTCGAGAGGGGACGAGCTTCCTTTTTTCGAGCCGTCTGTGTAGACAAAGACCTGCCACTTCCAGGCAAGAGTGCCTCTGGTGGGGGGGTATGTTAGTTGCATGCGTTCCGGGTGGGGATATGTGATGGGGTGAGTTGGATTTGGGGGGAGGTGGTATATGCCTGCCGAATGGGGTGATTAGGTGTCGAAGAGGTGAGGGGGAGGGATGATGATGGCGGGGTTGGGGAGGTGAGTGTCGTAGATATATTCGAGAGTGTTGTGAAGTGCGGTCATGGCTGTGTGTGATGGGAGGGTGGAGAGTGCGAGGGGGTTTGCTACGAGGTAGTTGTCTACCATCCAGCGTGTGCCGAATGGGGTGGAAGTGGGGTTGCCAGTGTGTTGGTTGGGGGGTAGGAAGGTGTTTGCGTCATTGGGATGGGTGTAGAGGAGGTGGGTGTATGGGGAGTTGATGTATTTGCAGTGGCGGTAGGGTGTGTGTTCCCATCGGGGGAGGATGAGGATGGTTGCGTTGTGTGTGTGTGGGGCTGTGAGGTGTGCGCTGGTGATTGCGTGTTCCATGGCGCGGCGCATGCATTCGTGGTCGTATTCGGGGTTGGCGATGTTGGTGCCTTGCCATGTGTGTGGGGCATTGCTGCCACTAGATGAGAAGACTATGTCTTCGGGGTAGAGTGAGTGATATGTGGTGGAGTGTAGGGATTTATTGAGGGGGTCGGAGTAGAGTTCTGTATGGGTGCGGAATGTGTGGCGGAGAGCTGTGAGTGGGTCTTCTCTGGTGGCCCATCTATTACGGGTGGTGGTGGCGGGTGTGGGTGAGTTGATTTCTGAGCGGGAGCCTAGGCGAGTGAGGAGGTGGTAGACCTCCTCTTCGAACGTGAGCTGTGTGAGTTCTGGGCGGAAGAGTTGAAAGAGGTGTCGGACGCGGGGGCCGTTAGGGTGGTGACCGCGCGGCCGTCGGGAGTGCAGAGTACGGTGGTGTCGTGGAGTGATGGTTGTGCGTGGATGGCGAATTTACCGGTAGGGAGCATGTCGAGGTCGGGGTAGATGGGGTCGTGGTTGAATGTGATTAGGGGGTGTGACAAGGGAGGGGTTCCGGGTTCTGGCAGAATGGGTGTGGTGGAGGGGACAAAGCCGGAGTTAAAAGCGGTGAGGGCGGTGGGGCCGGAGGGGGTCTCACTGATGGTGTCGTGTAGTTGTAGGCATGGGGCCCACTGGACTTCGTGGAGGCGGGTGAGGTCGTGTTGTTGGCCGCGAGCACACCAGTCGCACTGCCATGTGGCAGGTCCCGGAGCTGGGCGGCATTGGGAATGTACGGCAAAGTGCGGGCATGTGCGGCAGGTGGAGGTGGGTTCTGTGTGCAATGGGTCATGACAAATGGAGCAGGCGGCGGGGGAGGGGGTGGGGAGGCATACCGACGTGAGGGTGGAGGAGATGAGGCGGAAGCCGTCGTCGAGTTGTAACTGAATGTCCCATTCCGTGAGGTGTTCCGGGGCCCATTCTACCATGTACTGCGTTTGGCCGTATTCTGTCTTCTTGTGTTTGGAAATGATGCGAGTAACGTCGCAGGGGGGGTAGTGGTGGTCCGAGGGGGTGAGGTATTCCGTGTCTAAGTGTGTGGTGGGTGCGGTGGGGGTGGAATGATTGGTGCGTGAGGTGCAAATGCCGGATGTGAGGGTGGGGGGTGAGCGAGGGAGGTGTGGGGAGAGGAGGGGAATCCAGGAGGGGTGGATATTGGTGTAGGGGGAAGCTTGCTTGGGGGTGAGCTGTGTGATGGGGAGGCGGTTGTGGATGGTATTGGAGGGCTCGGTGAGGACTGCGGCGAGAAATTTGAAATTTGAAATTGTTTACAACAATACCAGTAAGAACCGGCTGTTGTCTTTGGGCCCCCCCTTTTGCTATGCTCAACTTGTTGTTGGACTTCTAAACGTGAGGTAGACCGTGAACCACTAATCCCAACCTCTCCAATGGCAGTAACGATACCGTCTAAAACATACCCGTATCCAGGTATTTATTATTTTCTGATCTATACGTTTTTTTGGATACAATATGAAATAAAAAATGTCGCTAGTCTCCACGATACGCGGCCTGCTCCAGCCGCGGCGGGGTTGCCGATCAGCAAGGCTGGTGAGCATGAGCTGGTCGAGTCGAACCTGCCTGACCTCGGCTCATGTGCGACTCCGGTCGTGCCGGAGGTAGGGGGAAAGGCAGGTGAAAAACCCCCCTCGCTCAGGTCGTCGTCGGACTCGTCTCGATCCGTGCTCGACCCCGTCCGAGATATCGGAGATAGTAGTCGCTCTGCTCGGCGCGACTCTCCACCTAGTCTAGCCTTCTCCCCCCCCGCGGGGGCTGGGAGGAGAAAATAGCCATGCTGCAGACGGTGTCCGGCTGGCTCTCCTGCCTCCGAGCCAGATGTCTCATGTCCCCTGTCCGTTTGCCGTCTGTTTCCACCACCCATATGATCGCGTTGTGATGGCCGCACTTGTCTTCCCCGGTGATTTACGTTGTTAAGGGGCCGCCTATACGAGCAGTGTGCCGTTGCGATTACCCGGGGCACACTGCCTGAGGCAGCCTGTCGATAACCGGGTACCGACTAGGGGAGGGGGAACGGATAATGCCCAGGGATCGGCTATCCTCAAAAGATGGTGGGTACGGGAATATTTAACCGAAAACCCCCCGTACCGGGTTTTTCCGGCGGCGGATGATCCTCCCGACCTCCGCCGCAAGACCGTGCCGCTCCTCCGGCTGCGACCCGCCTCCGTCCTGCGTATCTTCGGGCCTCTCCCCCAAGGGAGACCAGAAGGTTTCGCAGGGCTTGCGGCTGCTAGCGAGCGCCGTGCCCTAGCGCTGCTTCCAAGTTGTTCGCCGCCAGCTCCAACACCCTCGTCCCACCGCTGATCCGTCCGTACCCTTCCTTGCCAAAAAACATTCCGCAGTCCTCGTTCCCGTCAGGGCGGGAGAGTATCTATGAGTATTTAGTCGCTGAAAGAACAAATCGGACAGGCCGAGCGGGAGATCCATGTGTTGGTGTACGGATATTATGTTTTCCAAAACCCTCCGTACCGGGCTTCCCGACAGCTGCTGATCCCGCGGATCGCAGCTGTCGGTACCTCGTTCAGCCCCCTACCGTGCCAAGCATGGCACGGCTACAGGGTTACCAGCGCCCACCGCGTAAAGGTAGAGGTAGGTGCCGACGGGCCTGCGAACGCACCCCCCTCCGGGGCCGCCGCCGCTGCGCCGCCGGCGGGCGCCCTGCGGCGAGAAGGCGGATGGGGACTGAGATTGGGGTGGTGGACCCTGCGAGTTTGGGGATTGATTTGCAGGATTTGAGGATGAAGGAGGATGAGGTGGCTCGGAGGAGGACTTGTGGCCATGTGGTGATGTTATTTTTCCAGAGGGGGGTGAGGCGGGGGAGGAGGGAGGCGTGTGTTTTGCGGGGAGAGAAGTCACAGTAGGCTTGTTTATATGTGTGAGGGTCGGTGATGTGTGTGGCTTTGTCCCGGAGTGAGGCGAGGAGGGCGTTGTCTTGGGTGGTGAAGTGGGCGCGGAGTGTGGAGGCGATACGGTTGGTGAGGGAGAGTGGAGGGATGTTGTGGAATAGGGTGCCCGCATCGCGCTGAGCTCTGACTAAGCATTTGAGTGTGGATGGGGTGTAACGGGCTGACATGATGGATTCCGAGGGCCAATGAGAGTATGTGGTGGATAAGGTGCGGATGTGTGCGCGGGACATGTGGCCCCGATATCCTGAGTTGTTCATGATTTTATGTAGGTGGCAGACTGTGAGTTGTGCGGCGTGGGCTTTGAGGGAGGGGAGGCCGTAGCCGAGGTCGGAGGGAGGGCGATGGAGGGCGGTGCGGGGAAGGTTACGTACCGAGGAGACGGCGGAGCGGAGTGCGCGGCAGATTTGCCCTTCGAGAGTGTCGAACTGGGAGTCGGTGAAGAGGCCGAGCTGGAGGGTGAAGTGCTTCCCGATGAGGAGTCCACGGATGACCCTGATTCTGCGGGATTGTGTTAGTGGGGAGGTGGAAAGGGCGGTGATGAGGGATGCTGTGGTACGTTTTAGTTCGTGCCAGTGTTTAATGAAGGTGAGGGAGGTGTTAAGCTCAACCCCGAGGACGCGGTATGTGTCCGAGGGGCCTATGGAGGGGATGGGGGCCGGGGTGGAGTTGATGGTGATGAACTGAGTTTGCAGGCGGGATGCCATGAGGGCAGTGTTGGCCAGGGTAAGGGCGTTGCCTGTGCGCCAGAGGGCGCCGGGGATGCAGCATTTGCGGATGTTGACGGTCATGCCTGTGTAGGCACTGAAGAGGGAGAGTTTCCGGAGTTGGATGGTCATGTTGGGGGTCGAGCCCGTGGCGAGGCTGAGGTCGTCAGCGAAGCCGTGTCCTGGGTATGTGGCTGTGGGTTCTGTGGGGTCGACGTTAGTGGCGGGGGGGGGCCGGGCGGTAGCCCCGGCTTCCCACCGTGAGCCACCGAAGGAAGGGTTCAAGGAAGAGGGTGAATAGAAATGGGGAGAGGGTGTCGCCCTGTAGGGTTCCGCGATTAACGTCGATGGAAGGGGTGGGGCCATGTGGTGTAATATAGTCTGTGGTTGAGACCCCGTATAGGTGTTCGCAGGTGTCGACGAAGGTGGGGGGCATACCGAGTTGCCGCGTGTGTTTGAACATGATGCGGTGGTCCGCGGCGTTGAAGGCGCCTTTGAAATCCGCGTACATGACGTAGATGTCTTTGTTGTGGAGTTTCGGGTCCTTCATCGTCATAATGATGGAGGAGAGGGCGTCGTGGATGCTGCGGTGTTGTCGGAATCCGTATTGTTGGTCGCTGAGAATACCGTGGGTTTCGGCGTAGTTTGAGCCTGCAGCTTTGATTAGTGCTGTCCACAGTTTAAGGAGGTTACTCATGAGGGCGATAGGGCTGTAGTTGTCGAGGAGGGAGGGGTCGCCTTTTTTGTGTAGCAGGCAAGTTGTGTTGTGGCACCAGTCAGGAGGGGTGTAGGATTTGTGGGCGAGGAGGGAGAGGAGAGAGAAGAGGTCGGAGCGGGTCGCCGGTGGTAAGAATTTGATTATTTCATTGGGGACACCGTCGGGCCTTGGGGCTTTGCCGGTTCCAAGGGAGTTGAGGGTTTTATCGAAGGTATCGCGGGTTATCATGTCGGCGAGGGTGAGAGAGGGGCCTCCGCGGGGTTCGATGGTAAAGTTGTCGGGGTTGTCGGGGAGTTCCCACGGGGGGGGTGGGCAGTGCTTGTGGGGTGGCGCGGCCGAGTTCGGTGGCGAAGTGTGAGTATACCGCTTCTATGACGGCGGAAGGAGAGGTTGCGGTAGTTTTATCGGGTTTGGTAATGCGGTGGAGGGTCGAGACTGCGCTGGCGGGGGGTAGGAGGCCGCTTTTAATTTTCAAGCGGCGGTGGGAGGATTTAGGGCAGGTGTCGTAGGCCGTATTGGCTCGAGATTTTATTTTCTTCAGCTTATCTGTGGTGGTGGCGCGTAGGAGTTGGCGAAGGCGTGCTTGGCACTGTTGTTTGATGGCGTCAGGTGATAGATGTTCGTTTGTGTTTAAGAGGGATTGGGCGTAGGGGAGGGGGCCGCTGTGCATGCTACATTTACGGAGTTTGAGTATGTGATTGCGTGTTTTTTTAGGAAGCCAAGTGGGGTCGAGGGACTCCTGGGGTGGGCGGGGTTTTCTGGCGGGGAGGAGAGGCCAAACTGCGGCGGCGTGGTCCATGTGTTGGGAGAGGAGTGTAGTGAATCGTGAGGCGAGGGTGTCGAGGGTGTCGTGGGAGGCTGAGGTATGAGGGGTGTTGAGTATTTCTGCGTGGAGGGCGGCTGTTTGGTTGATGAGGTCGGGGGTCACACAAAAACACGAGCTCGAGTGGAGTCATTCACACACATACACACACGCGATGGCGCTCGCGCGCGCTCACAAAACACTCATAAGCCAGAAAGAATGCAGGCGAGGCAGTCAAACGTAAAACTTGCGAATCAATTTTTAGCCGACCGAGTGTGGATGCAAGTGCCAATGCGAAAGCGAATGCGAGTGCCAATCGAAAGCGAAAGCGAAAGTGAGGGCGAAGGCGAAGGCGATAGTGAAAGCCAAATCGAAAGCGAATGCAAATTTTAAGCGAAAAAATCCCGAGAGTTATGTTTGCGTCAGCGAAGGGCATTGAGTTTAACGCGGCTCATCACCCGTTCGTGTGCACGTTATGTCGGGCGGAAATGAGGCGGGCATTAGCCCCACTAGCAGAACATGGAGGGTGTCGGCATCTCAGCAGAAGCTGACTATGTGGTGTGAGCAGGGCATTCGCGCGCGCGCACACATACACACACACACACACACACACACACACACACACACACACACACACACACACACACACACACACACACACACACACACACACACACACACACACACACAATTCCGCACCTTAGCTTCATCGTTTGCAGTACTCATTCACACACATACACACACGCGATAGCTCTCTCGCGCGCGCACACAAAACACTCATAAGCCAGAAAAAGTGCTGGAGAGGCAGTCAAACGTAAGAAGTGCGAATCAATTTCTGGCCGACCGAGTGTGGATGCAAGTGCCAATGCGAAAGCGAGTGCGAGTGCGAAAGCAAAAGCGAAAGCGCAGGCGAAAGCGAAAGTGAAGGCAAAAGCGAAAGCGAAGTTGATGGCATCGAGTTTAACGCGGCTCATCACCCGTTCGTGTGCACGTTCTGTCGGGCGGAAATGAGGCGGGCATTAGCCCCACTAGCAGGGCATGGAGGGTGTCGGCATCTCAGCAGAAGCTGACTATGTGGTGTGAGCACGGCATTCGCGCATTCGCCACACACACTCACACACACACACACACACACACACACACACACACACACACACACACACATACACACACACACGCACGCACACACACACACGCACACACACACACACACACACACACACACACACACACACACACACACACACACACACACACACACACACACACACATAATTCCGTACCAGAGTTTCATCGTTTGCAGTGTACGCGCGTGCGACGGCCAAGGCAGCATGTGCAACTTTAATTTCACTTTTCGCGATTTAAATACCAACATATGGACGACCAACCATTACGTTTATCTCCCAACCTCTGCCTTTGCGCCAAGCCGAGCACTTGATGTTTGGTGACTTGTGGCTCTTGCCAATTGTTTTTCGGGAAAGCATATGAGCGTCGGCTTGTGAAGATACACGTGTGAAGAGGGCGCTTGGTCGGCTTGCATTTCATGCGACGACACCAAGTAAAAGCCCACTTGACCCGGAATTTGGTTGCAAGAGTGTATGGTGCTTACAGACAAAACTGGCAAAAGAACTATGCACCCGTGCTTGTAATCGACAGTACTGGAACTATATCAAACTAGCTTCCTACGGTACAGATGGTAGCTTGTCAATTGCTCAGCCGCCGCTGATGACTCAAAGCACGGCGTCCCGCAGCAGCGAGCCCGTACCGTAGTCCCCGGCTTGCCGCAAGCCAAAAAGAATGCTGAAGCGGCCATCAAACGTTAAACGTGCGAATCCATTTCTGGCCGACCTAGTGCGAGTGCGAATGCGAATGCGAATGCGAATGCAAGTTAGTATGCGAAAGTGAAAGCGAATTCGAAAGCAAAAGCGAATGCGAATGCGAAAGCAAATGCAAATGCGAAAGCGAAAGCCGCGGAAATCCCGAGAGTTATGTTTGAGGCAGTTGTTGGTAGCCGTACATACACACACGCGATAGCTCTCGCGCGCGCGCTCACAAAACACTCATAAGCCAGAAAGAATGCTGGAGAGGCAGTCAAACGCAAAACTTGCGAATCAGTTTCTAGCCGACCGAGTGTGGATGCAAGTGCCAATGCAAAAGTGAATGCGAGTGCGAAAGTGAAAGCGAAGTCGAAAGCAAAATCAAAAGCGAAAGCGAAAGCGAAGGCGAAAGCGAAAGTGAAAGCGAAGGCGAAGGCAAAATCAAACGCGAAAGCGAAAGCGATAGCGAAAGCGAAAGCGAAAGCGAAAGCGAATGTGAAAGCGAAGGCGAAAGCAAAATCAAAAGCGAAAGCGAAAGCGAAAGCGAATATTGCGAAAGCGAAAGTGAAAGCGAAACCAAATGCAAATTCGTAAGCGAAAAATTCCCGAGAATTATGTTTGCGGCAGTTGATGACATCGAGTTTAACATGGCTAATCACTCACGTGTACACGTTCTGTCGGGCTAAACTGAGGCGGGCTCTAGTCGCACTAGCAGGGCATGGAGGGTGTCGGCATCTGAGCAGAAGCTGACTATACACACACATACACACACACACACACACACACACACACACACACACACACACACACACACACACACACACACACACACACGGACACGCATAAACCGCATAAGCACACTCAAAAACACGTTCTCGCGCGGACTCATTCACACACATACACACACGCGATAGGGCCCTCGCGCGCGCTCACAAAACACTAATAAGCCAGAAAGAATGCTGGAGAGGCAGTCAAACGTAAAACGTGCGAATCAATTTCCAACCGACCGAGTGTGGATGAAAGTGCCAATGCGAAAGCGAGTGCGAAAGTGAAAGCGAAAGCGAAAGCGAAAGCGAAAGCGAAAGCGAAAGCGAAAGCGAAAGCGAAGGCGAAGGCGAAAGCGAAGGCGAAAGCAAAATCAAAAGCGAAAGCGCAAGCGAATGCGAATAATGCGAAAGCGAAAGTGAAAGCGAAACCAAATGCAAATTCGAATGCTAAAAATTCCCGAGATTTATGTTTGCGGCAGTGGATGACATCAAGTTTAGCGAGGCTCATCACCCACGTGTGCACGTTCTGTCGGGCTAAAATGAGGCGGGCACTAGTCCCACTAGCAGGGCATGGATGGTGTCGGCATCTCAGCAGAAGCTGACTATGCACACAAGCACACACACACACACACACACACACACACACACACACACACACACACACACACACACACACACACACACACACACACACACACACACACACACACACACACACACACACACACACACACACGCGCACACACACACACACACACACACACACACACACACACACACACACACACACACACACACACACACACGGACACGCAAAAACCGCATAAGCACACTCAAAAACACGTTCTCACGCGGACTCATTCACACACATACACACGCTCGATAGCGCTCTCGCGCGCGCTCACAAAACACTCATAAGCCAGAAAGAATGCAGGCGAGGCAGTCAAACGCAAAATGTGCAAATCGATTTCTAGCCGACCGAGTGTGGATGCAAGTGCCAATGCGAAAGCGAGTGCGAGTGCGAAAATAAAAGCGAAAGCGAAAGCAAAAGCGAAAGCGAAAGCAAATGCAAATTCGAAAGCGAAAAAATTCCGCGAGTTATGCTTGCGGCAGTTGATGGCATCGAGTTGAACGCGGCTCATCACCCGCTCGTGTGCACGTTGCGTCGGGCGGAAATGAGGCGGGCATTAGCCCCACTAGCAGGGCATGGAGGGTGTCGGCATCTCAGCAGAAGCTGACTATGTGGTGTGAGCACGGCATTCGCGCATTCGCCTACTAGCACACACGCACAGACCCCCCCCCCCACACACACACACTCACATACACACACACACACACACACACACACACACACACACACACACACACACACACACACACACACACACACACACACACACACACACACACATACAATTCTGCACCAGAGTTTCATCGTTTGCAGTGTACGCTCGTGCGACGGCCAAGGCAGCATGTGCAACTTTAATAACAATTTTTACGAATTTGATACCAATATCTGGACGACCAACCATTACGTTTATCTCACAACTCGTGCATTTGCGCAACGCCGATCGCCAAATTGTATGGTGATTTGTGGCTTTTGCCAATTGTTTTTCGGGAAAGCATATGAGCGTCGGCTTGTGAAGATACACGTGTGAAGAGGGCGCTTTGTCTGCTTGCTTGGGATGCGACGACGTCTAATTATAAGGCGCCTTTGACCCAGAATTTGGTTGCAAGAGTGTATGGTGCTTACAGACAAAACTGGCAAAAGAACTATGCACCCGTGCTTGTGATCGACAGTACTAGAACTATATCAAACTAGCTTCCTACGGTACAGATGGCAGCTCGTTAATTGCTCAGCCGCTGATGTCTCAAAGCACGACGCCCCGCAGCAGCGAGCCCGTACCGTAGTCCCCGGCTTGCCACAAGCCAAACAGAATGCTGAAGCGGCAATCAAACGTTAAACGTGCGAATCCATTTCTGGCCGACTTAGTGCGAGTGCGAATGCGAATGAAAGTGCGTATGCGAAAGTGAAAGCGAAAGCAAAAGCGAAAGCGAAAGCTGCAGAAATCCCGAGATTTATGTTTGCGGCAGTTGTTGGTAGCGGGCCAAAGGCGGCTCATCATCTGTTCGTGTGCACGTTCTGTCGGGCTGAAATGAGGCGGGCATTAGCCCCACTAGCAGATCATGGAGGGTGCCGGCATCTCTGCAGAAGCTGACTATGTGGCGTGAGCACGGCATTCGCGCATTCGCCACACATGCACACACACGCACACACACACACACACACACACACACACACACACACACACACACACACACACACACACACACACACACACACACACACACACGCGCGCGCGCGCGCAAATGTGCACAGATTAATACACAAATAATGCACACACACACACACACACTTACACACACACACACACACACACACACACACACACACACACACACACACACGGACACGCATAAGCACACACAATAAAAACACGTGCTCGCGCGGAGTCATTCACACACATACACACACGCGATGGCGCTCGCGCGCGCGCTCACAAGATACACTTAAGCCAGAAAGAATGCTGTTGTGGCAGTCAAACTTAAAACTTCCGAATCAATTTTCAGCCGACCGAGTATGGATGCAAGTGCCAATGCGAAAGCGAATGCGAGTGCCGAGCGAAAGCGAAAGTGAAAGCAAATGCAAATTTGACAATAACGAAGTCCCGAGAGTTATGTTTGCGGCAGGTGATGTTAGCGAGTTAAACGCGGCTCATCACCCGTTCCGTGTGCACTTTCTGTCGGGCTAAAATGAGGCGGGCAATAGCCCCACTAGCAGGGCATTGAGGGTGTCGGCATCTCAGCAGAAGCTGACTATGTGGTGTGAGCACGGCATTCGCGCGCACACACACACACACACACACACACACACACACACACACACACACACACACACACACACACACACACACACACACACATGTAATTTCGCACCAGAGTTGCATCGTTTGCAGTGTACGCGCATGCGACGGCCAAGACAGCATGTGCAACTTAAGTAACAATTTTCGCGAATTAAATACTAACATATGGACGACAGACCATTACTTTTATCTCACAACTTGTGCATTTCCGCCAAGCCGATCGCTTGATGTTTGGTGACTTGTGGCTCTTGCCATTACTTTTTGGGGGAGAGCATATACGCGTCGGCTTGTGAATATATACATGTGAAGAGGTGGCTTTGTCGGCTTGCTTATGATGCGACGACATCAAGTAATAAAGGCCCAATTGACCTGGAAGTTGGTTGCAAGAGTGTATGGTGCGAAAGCGAAATCCACAGAAATCCCGAGTTATGTTTGCGGCAGTTGTTAGTAGCGGTACATATACACACTCGATAGCGCTCTCGCGCGCGCTCACTAAACACTCATAAGCCTGCGAGTGCGAATGCGAATGCGAAGGCAAGTGCGTATGCGAAAGAGAAAGCGAAAGCGAATGTGAAAGCGAAAGCGAAAGCAAATGCGAAAGCGAAAGCCGCAGAAATCCCGAGAGTTACGTTTGAGGCAGTTGTTGGTAGCGGTACATACACACACGCGATAGCGCTCTCGCGCGCGCTCACAAATCACTCATAAGCCAGAAAAAATGCTGGAGAGGCAGTCAAACGTAAAACGTGTAAATCAATTTCTAGCCGACCGAGTGTGGATGCAAGTGCCAATGCAAAAGCGAATGCGAGTGCGAAAGTGAAAGCGAAGGCGAAAGCAAAAGCGAAAGCGAAATCGAAAGCGAAAGTGAAAGCGAAAGCAAATGTAAATGCGAAACAAAATCCCGAGAGTTATGTTTGCGGCAGTTGTTGGTAGCGGGCCAAAGGCGGCTCATCACCCGCGTTCTGTCGGGCTAAAATGTGGCGGGCACTAGCCCCACTAGCAAATTGTGGAGGGTGTCGGCATCTCAGCAGAAGCTGACTATGGGGCGTGAGCACGGCATTCGCGCATTCGCCACACATACACATACACGCACGCACACACAAACACACACATTAAGACACACACACACACACACACACGCGCGCGCGCGCGCGTAAACGTGCACATATTCATACACACACACACACACACACACACACACACACACACACACACACACACACACACACACACACACACACACACACACACACACACGGACACGCATAAACACACGCAAAAACACGTGCTCGTGCGGAGTCATTCACACTCATACATACACGCGATAGCGCTCTCGCGCGCGCTCACAAAACACTCATAAGCCAAAAAGAATGCTGGAGAGGCAGTCAAACATAAAACGTGCGAATCAATTTCTGGCCGACCGAGTGTGGATGGAAATGCCAATGCAAAAGCGAATGCGAGTGCGAAAGTCAAAGTCATACACGCGCCGCTAGAGGAAGCACGGGGACGCTTACGGCCCATGGCTCGGGTGAAGAACGCCGTGGCAGGAAAAGGCATCTCAACCGAGGAAGAAGGGGTCTCCACACCGTCTGCGGTGGATGGCAAACCACGCAAAATGGTGTCCGCGCTAGCAACATGGACGGCGAGAGAGACCTTTCGGCTCCAAGAGGCCAACACCTTGCCCACGTGCATCCATTTAGAGGTGGCTCCTTGCTTGGCCTGCTCCGTAAAAATGCCGTGGCGTGGCCGCCGAGAGAACCAAATTCCGTGACCGCAAAGGGAATGAAGCGGATGTCGGGGCGACTCCTCGCCCCCTCCGAGTACTTTTCGAAATTGGTTTTCGCAGCACGGCGTAAAGCGACTTGGGGAGATAAGGGGCTAAAAAAGCCGAGCAAACCGGAAAGCACGGCATCGAGAGCAAGTTTTGAGCCTCGGATGGCGTGGTTGTGCAAGACACCCACATCCACAAGGAGGCGGTCGTTGCCCTTGGGGAGTTGAACTATCATCGTGGGATCTGTGAGAACCTCGACGCCGACCCCGGGTGCGCAGCGAACCTCGGAGATGATTTCCGCAAGGGCGGTCACTACCCAAGAGTGAGCGGTGTGGACCGAAGTATATCCGCCGCATCGAGCCAAATGGCCAGCAAAATTTGTGGCCCACGCATCATCCGACATGTCAACACCCGCCGACGCGAACGCACCCCGCATAGCTTGAACCGGGAGATGGCAAGAAGCACTAGTAGTGGGGGAGCGTAGCGTAGAGAGGATGCGGGATGAGGGTAGGCCGAAGATGCGACAGACCGCGACGCGGAAATTTGCGTCGTAGTGCTTAGGGAACTTGTCGCGGAGCTCACATAGGCGACCCGAAGTATGCGGGCTCGAAGCCAAAAACGGAAGGGCACCGTGGCCGAGACGAGATACAAAACGCCTAGACTCCGGCCGAGCGCGGTCAGAAAACGTGAGAGCGAGCTTCGCGAAGCGAAGCAACCTGACGCGCTCACTAACGTCGGCTTGTAGCTTTGGAAATATGTCCGTGGCAAACGTAGAAATGGGTACGAGCGAGGGTAGGCCATCAAGGGACCGAGCAATATGCTCGTTGTTTGATCGGGCTTCGGCTACGCAGCATGCGCGAGCCACCGTTGGACGTTGCGGGGGTAACATTGCTAAGGTTGTGGTTATCAAGGGTTCGGACTCGGCGAGAGCGTGAGAACCGCACGCGGCATCTAAGCGCGCCCACGACCACATGGGTTCGTTGTCGCCATCGTCTCCGTCCGGTGTACTATGCATGCGGGACATCGATGTGGTCATAGGAGTCGCTAACCGTCCATACATGGTCGGCTGCATCGGAACTGCGTCGTGGGAATCCCCGCGCACGCGAGCATCTTGCGTTGTAAGGAAACGGATAGAATAGCCCATTGCCAAAACGGCCGCTCCGACATGGGCTGCATCCGCCAAGGCAACCAAGTCCCCCACCCCCACGCCTCCGAAACGTATGGGAATACAAAGGTTCGTATTATTACTATTACTATTATTATTATTATTATTATGGTGATGATGATGATTAATATGATTGTTATTATTATTATTATTATTATTGTTATTATTGATATTTAGCAACCCGTACCCGTAGTATCTGCCGTTGTACCAAATGGACCAACGACACATCTGCGCGCCCGCATTTCTCTACTTATTATCGGAGCACGGTCGAGGAGGGGGCCGCAGCCCCCTTGCGATGCCTGTTGGCGCGTGCGCGGGATGGCTCGAAGCGATAGTTACATGACGTTGAGGGAATATGAGAAGTTCATTGGAGCACGCACGCTGCCGCCTATATTCATATATCTAGTGCGTACATCAATATGTAGGAATACGTGTACGGGCACTGATTTCCTATAATAGCCCCTCTAGATCATTGACCGTACATTTATGCAGGCTTAGAGGTTTGTCCGTTAGATTTCTTATCTATAGGTCATCGCCCGGTGCGTGACCGCTCCTTCTATGGCAAGCGACTTCTGTGTGGCCGTTGCTTCTGTGTCGAGCGACTTCTGTGTGGCCGCTAATTGTGAGGAGATGGCCGTTGATGAACGGCGTCGGACTTGTGGCTAGTTTCATGTCTGGGCGGCTAGTCCCCTTGGTGCTAGGCGGCGCCGGCGGTGCGATGCCGGCCGGTGTGCTAGAAGTGACTCGTGCGAGTGAGCCACCTCCGTGCGTGCGAGTGATTCTCCACTTGTGAGCGACATCTCGGTAGTCGCTAGTGTTCTCGGATGATGTCCGCTTGTGAGTGCTGACGGGTGGTCGCTCGGGTGTTGTTGTCCCGCGATGGCGGCGGTGGCGGCGAGTTGCCGGCCATGGTGTTTGCAGTACTTAAGCCAGTATTTGTCGCTAGCGCTCTAGGCACTTGACGTGTGCGTAGCGGAGGCGTGTGAGTGTCCGTAAGGCTAAGAGGGCCCATAACCTATTATCGGAGCACGGTCGAGGAGGGGGCCGCAGCCCCCTCGCGATGCCTGTTGGCGCGTGCGCGGGATGGCTCGAAGCGATAGTTACAGGACGTTGAGGGAATATGAGAAGTTAATTGGAGCACGCACGCTGCCGCCTATATTCATATATCTAGTGCGTACATCAATATGTAGGAATACGTGTACGGGCACTGATTTCCTATAATACTACTTCTCTTGAGAGCAGCTGAGAGGAGAGTCATAACCTGCACGAGCGACAGCGACATTCGCCCACCTAACGCGCTCCATTGTATTATCATCATGCGAGTCACGGCGCCCCTTTCAGTGGCCTTCGTCGCCTTGCCCTGCGCGTCCGTCAGGTGCGCCATCCGTGACTGGCTCACACGACCTACGAATAGAGAACCAATAACACAGACCGGGCCACGAGACACAAACCCTGAAACCCACGTCAAAAGACGCAGGAGCACAGACCCATATGCACACAAACACGATCAGTCACTCACGCAAGAGCAAGACCATATTGTATTGCACAATGTAGACTTCGCGCGGCCCGGGAGCGTTCTTCGGATCACTCGTTCTTCGACCGCCACGTCATCTGACAGCGACGCCGAGCTCTGACCCACCCTATATATCTCACGTTCAACACTACAAAAGTGCAACACACGTATTGAACCCAGCAGGGTGTCGGCGTCGCGGACGACGGATGCGAGCTCGTGGCTGATGGTGCTGTCGGCGCATCGCGCTCGGCGTGACCGCTCGCAAGTCTGTGCCCCATTGCCCTCTCTCTCTCTCGATAGACAGCCGCGTTGCAGCTTCCTTACGGATTTTGGGCTCAAACTGAACGACGGGGTTGCGGTGTGTGGGTGAAGGAGGCGATGGTAGTGGCGTCTTCGTCTGAGAATGACACGCATCTGGAGCTGCACCCGGCCGGCGGCGCGGCGAGTAAGGACGTCGTGTATGTTGCGGTGGTCAGGCGGGAGCGACATCTGCGGGCTCACGGCGGCGACGGGGTTGGTGGCGAAGGGGGCGAGGGTGGCGGTGCTGGAAAAGTGGGCGACCTTGTGCACGTTTCAGCAACACAACCACCTCCCGCGCAACCCTGTCACCCATTCTGTCATTCACCAAATAAGGCACGCACACATGCGCAGGCACACACACACACACACACACACACACACACACACACACACACACACACACACACACACACACACATTTACAAATCGCAAACTCTCCACACTTTGATCTTCACCCATATCCCTCTTGTCACACACACACACACACACACACACACCCACACACACACACACACACACACACACACATGCACACATATGGACAGTGGCATGAAGGACGGCATATGTACTAATTATAATATGTCCAGTCACACATATCCCCCACACACATACACATGCATACGCACAACATGAGCGTGCGAGCCCGTTATGCAATCGATAGAGCCTCGGCACGGGCCAATACATCTTTAGCCATTTTTGAAATAGAACCCATTGTTGTCGGCGGGTTTTGCGAAGGGTGTGAGCGATGACGCAGCGCCATTGTTTTTGTGTGACAGGTACGCTATTCCCGGTGCAATGGTGGCATGATTTGGCGCGGCGAGTAAGCCATTGATGTAAGAATGATGTATGTGCTTGGGGAACGACAAACGGCGCGTTTTAGCGAGCGACGGAACTCGGGCCGCGGACGGAGTGGCGAAGGCGGCATTTCATGTCCGCGTGCCATTGTCTCTACTGAAGAGCGTACACTACGGCAAGGCATGGCTTGCTAAGGATTAGTAAACACTTTTATCTCCAATGGACTCGGTAGCTCGAGTCACTCACCGAGTGCCGGCGCGCCCGTCGTCTTGCTTAAGTTGGTAACTCCGCGGCGCCCCTTCGTCATGCGGTTTGATTGCGACGACTTCAAGGGGTAAGCGCCGGGTAACAAGGCACATTTCCCCATCCATTTGCTTGTAAATTCCGCTTATCCTTCTTTTTCATCGCTCCCTCGTCAGACGCGCACGGGACTGCTAGCAACGCCAGCGACGGAAGCGATCGAGCGACGGGTGGTGATGGGTAGCGGACGGGGTGACGAAGGCGGCGTTTTGCAATTGTCTCTACGTAATATCGTAGACAACGGCATCCATGCGCGATATCGTAGACAACGGCGAGGAGTGATTTGTGCGATGCATTCGGAGAAAATTGTGTATACGGCCGAAGTATATGTTCGGCCGTATGAGCCCCTTCGGCTTGCGCTCCGACGGCGAGACGATTTCAAGCAAGAGGCGCCGAGCGGTAAGGCGGCTCCCTCATCCGCATGCCCGATAATTGCCGCTTCGCCTTCTCCTTCGCCTTCCCTCCAACGCCAACCTCGAAAGCACGCAGACGCGAAGGGGAGCGCTAGCGAAGCGAGCGGTAGACGGCGCTCAGCTCCCCCGCACTGTCACGCCGGAAGTCTCCGGAAACGTATGAATACACGCGCCCGAGGGAGGCGTTGCCTTGCGGGCGGCGGTTCGCGTGCCCGCCGATAGATGAAAGGTGTTCGCGCCGGGACGGTAGCTGTGGGCCATGACTAAGTCAAAGATGATGTACGCGCGGCGACTTACTTTGTTGGTGTTAGCAAGAGTGAGCCATACAATGGCGCTTGTCACTCGATGACCAGGTGTGTGGGGGGCGGGAGGGGGGGGGGCACATGCCTTGTTTGGCACTAAGGGTCTAGCCTACCATTTGTCTTGCATCGCCGAGACTCAGTCTCGCCTTGCGATGTTGGTCCCTATCCGTGGTTTCTCAACCTCGCCTGACTCCCGCTCCGCGTGGAACGGCCACCATGAACAGAGCTGCTGCCCGAGGATTGGACGCGAGATCCGGTGGCACGAAGACTCGAGCCACGCGCACTACGGGGCACGATGTGTAGGCATTCATCGCGTCCCGTACTGCTTCCTCCACCGGCTGAGCCGGGATGGCGGACGCGGCGTCTCCCTCTGTGAATAGCGGCGGGTGACGGCACTTAATCAAACCGCGGAAGCTTGATACCTTGGAAAGCTTCGCGCCGTGAAACTCGCGCCCACGGAAGCGCGAATTGCCGAGCTCTGGGGCATCACGCTTCTTCATGTAAACAAGGAGTCCGTCCGCCTCAACATCTTCGCCGTTGTCCGGGATCGGGGTCGCCACTACAGTCACGCCAGCACGAAACTTGCGATGGTAATAAAGCACGCTACGCAAACGGATGAAGCCGGAACCGTTAGTCTCCGGCGTGCGGCTAATTTGTAGCACCGGCATTTCCTCCTTGGCACAGGCGAAGAAGATGCGAATATTGGCGTCTACGTCGGTGTCTGACATTTCGTAGCGTTCCGCTATGAGCGGCGGCGCGCTTAGGCTTGTCATGGAATGCTCATCCGACCAGCGGACAAAAAAGTCGGCCCACACTACTAGCACAGCCTCTTCGCCATCGCGAAGAAATCGAAAGGGGTTCCATGTGCCCTCAGGCGTTCACTTGCTGAAATCCTTCATATTGACGCCGTTGATGACGGGAATACCCTCGTCGGAATCGCCGTTGAGGGGCTCGGGTTCAGGGGCGGCGGCCTCGGGGTCAGGTACATGCGCGGAAGAGCCGCCGCCTAAGTCGTATCCACTAGCGCTGCGGCGGCGAGGGCTGCGGTGACTTGGGCTACTACCTCGCCCCATCTGTCCCATGCTGTCGTCACTGGTGGACGGACAACGGCCTCGGTGCAGGGCCTCGCTAACGTCAAGCGAATCTCCGCTCTCGGACGGCATCGGCGACGAGTCCACGGCCCCGGGGCTCCCCAGGGACAGCAATGCGCAGGCGGCTGCGGTAATACTTGGGCTGCGGCTGCGGATTATGGGGCTGCGGTTTCCTTCGGTCACTCCTTCACTGCCGTCGCGGGTGAAGGGGCAGAGCTTATGCAGGTCGTCGTCGATATCGCGCGGAACCGCGCCCTTGGGCGGCCGCGGCGCCGTGTGCAGCGACTCCTGTTGTTGCTGTTGTCACATGGACATCGGCGTCACTGTTGTTGCACATGGACATCAGCACGCACGCGCGGCCAGGGAGCGCCCAAAGTCGCGTCGCGGAGTATGTGCCAGCGAAGCGCAGTGGGCTGGTGCATTTGCCGTCGTTGGGTGGTCCAAGGCACTGATACCCAGACAAGCGGCCATTCAGCAGGTTGAAGTACGGGAGCCTCCTGCGCGCGGAACGGCCGGCTGAGGTGGCGCTGCGGCTCCACAGGTCCACGAGCAGCAAGACGTGCTTGTTGTGCTCGGAGGCTTCGGTGGCGTAGGACAAGCTGCAATCCTGAAGGCGACAGTCGCTGCGGAAAAGGAACCCGCGGTTGGAGTATACGTCGCGGCTCAGCCCAAGTTTGTAGATACTGCGGTCGGAGCGCGACACCATATTCCCTAGACTCTGGTTGTCATAGCGGCCGCCGGGATCCTCGTTATGCGGCGGAGGGACCCTCCGCGAGTGCGACGACTTCTGATGGGGCATTTTGGCCTGGGGAACTCGCTTGAATTCGCGGGGAATGTGTGGATTGACGCGGTTCCGGTAAGGAGGCGACTTTCAATATCCACGCGCCCTGCCTAGCCCATCATCCGGCCTGCCAACTTGCCAGCTGGGATTCATTCGCCTGCCACCAACGAAGAAGAATATGGATCCACGTGCGCATAAGCCGGGGAAAGCACCCGTACTGACTCCGTAAGTGCCCGTATTCCACTTGTACGGACTCGATTCCGCAGGGACCCCAGGAGTAGTTGTCCGCGGACGAGGCGGAAGCGTTAGCGTACGAGGAGGCCTCAGGGAGGCGGACAAACACGGAAGAGGCGCCGCCAGCAGGGCCAGACGTGTGTGTCTGGGCTGTACGGGCACCGCTGCCCTGGACGCTCTCCCCTTGAGAAAGCCCTGCCGTATGGGACGCCATTTGCCATGCCGTTTGGGACGCGGTAAGTATTTTTCCTGCACGAAATATATATCCTTGCAGTACTTTGTCCTTGAACGGGTGTAGGTGTGTGCGCGACCGAAGTATGGTGGCACAGTCAACACGCTCTCACGGACACACGCACACACACACACACACACACACACACACACACACACACACGCTTACACACGCCCGCGCATAAACCCTTATACCGCAGGCACATACACACTCGCACCACACACGCTTACACACGCCCGCGCGCACACATAAACACGAGCACGTGCGAGCAAACTCTTGCACGAACACGCGCGTGCAAGCTCACACACGTACACACACACCCCATACACCCACAGCCACACAAACACACACGCATCCCCATCCTCGAACATCCACCCCTCCATTCTCGAACCCCACCCCCCTCTCATTCACATACCCCACACACCTCCCACAAACCGATTCGCAACAGCACCCAACACGCACACACACACACACACACACACACACACACACACACACACACACACACACACACACACACACACACACACACACACACACACACACACACACACACACACACACACACACACACACACCCCCCCCCCCCCCCCCCCCCCCCCCCGCGCCTCATGCACCTCATGCACCGTGCCTCATGCACCACGCCTCATGCACCGTGCCTCATGCACCGCGCCTCATGCACCGTGCCTCATGCGCACACACATATTCGCGCGCAAAGCACACACGCACACACACACACGCGCGCGCGTGCAAGCACGCGCAGACACAAACATGCTGGCGCAAGCACACGCACTCCTCCTCCACTCTCATCTCCCCAACCCGTCTCCCGTACACATACCCCACACGCGCGCCCACACACGCATGTTAGCACGCACATGCACACTCATACGCAAACTCTCATCAAGACATGTACGCAGACACACGCGCACACACTCGCACACAAACTCGCCCTTCCTCACCCCTCCCAGACATACAATCATCCACACACACCCATCGTCACCCTCTGCTCACCTCCCCTCACCCCCCCCCCCGCCCTACACATAGCCCACACACGCCTACAAACCCGTTCGCACCCACAACCAACACACACACACACACACACACACACACACACACACACACACACGCACACACTTGATTGGCGCTAACAGCGTTAATGTTAATTCTATTGGCGTGTTTATGTGTTTAAACAATTTTTTTTTGTATTTCTCCCTCCAGATAACGCATGCTAGCGCCATATGGCGGTCACCCCAATTAGTAAACAATGGCGGCCAGCACGAATTTGTTGTGATCGGCCGCAGTTGTATGGTAACGAGTCGCGTGCTGAGCGGTGGGAAGATTTCTTTGAGTGTATGTTGGAAATATGTCTGTGTGTTGTGAGTGCAGTTTCCGAACAACCTACGGGTACTAAAATGCATATAAAACATAGAACTGATACTGCTACATTATATATTGCACTGTTTTATACTGTATTACAGTACCCGAAAGATGCTGACAATGCATTTTAAAGAAAAAATATATGCGCATGGATTTTAGAACATAATTCTTCTTACAATGTCCTGCGGCCAAAATTTACATGATTGTTAATTTTGTTTACCGTTCATGTGTTAAAACACGTGTTTGTTATGTAGTATTTGTGTTAGCGCCAACCACACACACACACACACACACACACACACACACACACACACACACACACGTGCGCACCCCCCCTGGCATATAATCTCATACCACACACGTGTGCATTCGCACCACACACACACACACTCGCACACAAACGCGCGCTCGCAAGCACACACACACCCGCTCGCGCTCGCAAGCACACATACGTACACACAATCGCCCCCCCCCCTCCCCCACACACCAAAACACACACGCACCCCCATCCTTACCCTCCCATACACTCTTAACCCCCCATCCCCCCTCCCGTACACACATACCACACACACGCACGCCCACACATGCACACACACACACACACACATGCACACACACACACACACACACGCGCACACGCATACTCCCACCCAGACACGTATGCATACACAAGCGCGCACCCCCACACACTCGAATAGACACACGCAACCCCATCCTCACCCTCCCATCCACTCTTAACCCCACTTCAGTCCCCCCGTAGACACACCCTACACACACGCACGCCCACACATGCACACACACACAAACACACGAATACTCCCACCCATACACGTATGCATACACAAGCGCGCACCCACACAAACTCGCACACACACTTCCCTTTCACACCCCTCCCATACACACAAACAAACCCACACCCCCATCCTCACCCATTGCTCTTCTCCCCTCATGGCGCCCCACTCTCCATACACATACTCCCACTCTCCACTACACATACCCCACACACGCCTTCAAACCCATTCGCACCCACACCCAACACACACTCTAACACACACTCTCTCTCTCTCACACACACACACACACACACACACACACACACACACACACACACATCCTCGCCCATTGCTCCAACTTCCTTACAACCCCCTCCCTATACATTCCTCACGCGCGTGTACACACCAATTTGCCCCCCCCCCCCCCCCCCCACACACACACAACCACACACACACACACACACACACACACAAGTGCGCCCCCCCCCTCTCTCCCCGGCGCACATGTACCCTCATACCACAAACATGTACGCGAAGAAAGACAACAGGCTCAACAAGCAAGAGCATGGGAAAGATATTGCTTGTACGGATGCACGGGCGCTGGCCGCTATCTATTTTCTACGGGAGTCGCCCGCCCCTCCCCCCCTCCCCCCGCATTTCTTCGGGCACCTGTGGCCGTAGGATTGCCGCGGGTAGAGGAGTAGCGACACGGATGGACATGGGTAAATGAGCATGACGAGTGGCGGCGGCAACGTCAAAGGCACATCAATTCGATGTTAATTTTTCGCTGGCCTTTCCACCCTATTTCTCCTAGAGAGAACGGAGTCAAGCATTAGATAGGTTAGGCTTCCCTGCCTACCACCTCGACAGCCGGCCGACTTAGGTCGGTCAGCCCCATTAGCACATCATGCATGTCTAGCGACAATTATACAACTATACAATTATATTAGCATATATATCGTGATAGTCAAATAGACTACGCCGTATGTATCTGTTTTGAACTTTTTTTTCGGATTGGAATTGTTTTTCAATTTGGTCAAGAACAACGCCGAAAATGATGTTTTTTTGTACGACCACATTTTGTATCGGCGATGTTTGAAGCAATGGAAAACGGAATTCGTTTCTTTTTTCGCAGCCTGGCCGGGAAATTCAGTATGAAATTACTAGGCTTTCGCGGGAAACTTAACTCTTTCACGGATTTCTACCCATAATAGAACCCCGATGGGCGTTGTCAACGCCGCTTCCACCTGAGCGATAGCCTGTCCTCTCACGCAGACCTCCAACACCTCGACGCCCTCCGTCGTCAATTTGTCACGCTCCTACCACCAAGCGGTGGGTAATCGTAATCCTCCTCTACCATGTCGGACCCGCTTGACCTCCGTGCACCCGGAGATTGGCCGATCTCCGGCACTTTCAGTCTTCCCCGGCCATCTCCCAGCTCCTCGCCCACCTCCAAGACACCCACACACACACACACGCACACGCACAACAACAACAACAAACACACACAAGCACACCATAAGCCGTAAGAGTTCATTGTGCCAATCAAACCAATTGTCGGGTGGTGATCCGCTTCCGATATTAAAGCTATCCCTTGCTCCAATTACAGAGCGCATCGGCCCTTTGACGCGAAACGCGCGCCGAAAAGGTCGAAGTCACTCGATCAACCCTCAATGAATACACCGCCCCCAGCCATTCCCGCCTCCCCCCCCCCCCCCCCCCCCCCTGGACCTACTACTATCACACGGGGCTCTCCGACCCCTTCCCCGGCCTACCCCGGACAACGCTCTCTACGGGCCTACTTCCCCCCTTTCATCCGGCCTCGCTACCCGGCCTCGACGCTCTTGCTCAACCAGTCCGACCCGAGCTTCCACCCGTCCTTTGACCTCGCACGCGAAAATATCGCGTTCTCCCCTAATGCCTCGCTCCCAATATGGAACAATCTACCGGCGCCGAGGAAAATCCCACCCAAATGAAGTGCACCGAGAAGGCTACCCTCACTGAACCCACCCAACTTGATCTTGCATAGGACTCTACACCAACATAGGTTGACGACCACAACTCTAACGTCCGTACACATGTAGAGATCCCCATGAACGCATGCTCCAACGCGGTTCGATCTCCATCCCCCACACCCTAGGCCTACCCCTCTCTTCAAGCAGGCTGAATTGACTCCTCTGACCGTGTTCGACACTATGTGGTACCCCGGCGCCCGCCGCCGGAGGCGCATCGGCGGCGATCCCGGAGGGGGGTGCGCTCGCATGCCCATCGGCATCCCCTCACCTCCCCGTGGTGGGCGCATCAGCATCTGCCGGAAAGGCCATGTACGGAGGGCTTTTTTTAAATACGGTATGTCCGTACGCTACGGGCGCAAGGATCTCCCGCTCGGGCCGTCTGATATGTTAATTCAAGACCATACACTACTATAATACCGTCCCATTTGGGGAGATGGGCCATGTATCTTCATGAGTGTGTGGCGGCGAGGAGGGTACGGGCGGATCATCGATGGGACGTGGGTGTTGAAGATGGCGGCGAAAAGCCTAGAAGCAACGCTAGGGTATGGCGCTCGCTCGACGTTGACCAACCTCCTCGCATCGAGCCCGCCGAAAGGGGGCAACACGATACCAACATCGAGGAATACTATCGCAACTAGAGGAGCGGCGAGGTCTTGCGGTGGCAATCATCATGATCAACCGCCGCAAAAAACTTTGAACGGAGGGTTTTCCATAATGTCTGTGCCCCCGCGGCCTTTTGAATCCGGCAAGGGCGACAATGCCTCACCTTACCGCTACCCACTATCGATAGGCACATCCAATACTAGAGAGTGCGAGCATGGGTATGGGCGAAGGCTCGCATCTAAAACAAATGTGCTCGATGGATGCGTGAAAACGGTGGACAAAGGGTACGATCGCTGGCCGATTTCCGTGTACCAGATTGAAAAAGCCGCGGAAACGGCCGAGAAAACTTTTAGCGCGGCGGCATGAGCGATATTTGAAATTTGAAATTGTTTGCGACGATACCGAATTAACGGGTGGTATCTCACCAAGGTCGGTGGATCCGTAGCCACAACAGACGGTACACACAGCAAGGCGTAGCTTTCAATGATTTGAATTCGCCCCCCCATACAGCTTCCGCGCCACCCGCTTCAAAAACACACCGAATACTACATTCGGTACTGCGGTCCCCCTCCAAACACATTCGCTAACAAAAATCAACCATCCACGGGTACGGCGCACCACATCGCGCCCATGTGAGCGTCCGGACGTTCACACCCGACGCTAACAAGAAACAGCCCACATCCCATTAGACTTGGTCGTGTGCCGCCAACACACGCAAACCAATACGACCACACCCCCTACTCACACGCACAAACTTCCACCCTCTCCAAATGATGTCTACAACCCGTCGGCCACTATGTCTCTTACCTCCAACCGTCCGAAATCCTACAAACAGGTCGTCATCCGGGAACGGCCTGCGGCCCAATTCACGTACGACCACCTCAGCCCCCGGAGCCGACTAGCGGGCCATCCGCTAGCTCCCTTCCTCACAATACGTCAACTCCCCTCCGCTGACAACGGCCTAGGCTCAGCGCGGGAACCCGCCCCGGGAGTGGGTCTCCAAGCGCCCCTAGTCCTCGCAGCTCGACGACCATCTCATGACCTAGGACGGGCAGCTGACCTTTCGGTCTGAACGGTCGACTCCTAGGTAGTACCTCCTCACATGCCAGTACTCCGCCACCCTCCCCCGATATTACCATTTTCTTGCTCCACGGGATGTTCCCCCCCGAGTCGCCGTATTCGTCACACACGTTGATCTCCGCCTCCTCGATCGCTCGCCGCTGGCTCCTCGAAAAAGTCCACGCACTGACCGATCTTCCGGCCCGAACGAAAAATATAGTCGGTCGGGAACTCGCCAACCGTACTCACTAGTCGGCGCCTCCGCAACTCGAACCCAACACCATGCCATAGCTCCACAATATGATCGCACCCCCTACCCCGCGAACTCACATCCGGCTACCATGGTGTACCATGGACATTTCCACCTCATGTTCGGTGGTAGGTATGTTATACCGTCTCGCTTCACGCCAGCGTGAACTCCCATCGGGAGGTCTAGCGCTACTCCGCGCCGCCGCTATCCCTCAACTTTACACAGCAATGCGACAACAAGAAATCCATATCATGCGAGTTGTAACTATCCCCGCATTTTCGAGCCGTCTCGTCAAACTCAGCTCCCCCATGTTCATTCATGTCTATGGCCCAGAATTCATCCCCCTGCTACAAGCCCTCCTCAGAGATTATATGGCGTCGGAACTCACCTCCCACTGGAGCAACCACACCCCGACACATCCCGCGTGGAGGACCTCTTTGAACCCACGCAGCTCCTCCTCCAAGTCGTAGACACTCTCTAACATGTACGAGAGCCAATCCCGATCGAGGACGACCCCTCCTCCTTGTGAGAAAATATCCTCCACCTACCCCATAACCATGTTCATTCACAATCAGGCCCTATAAAATTTCACGTCCCACTTCACACATCACACGCTACCGTACCCCCTCCCCCCAAACTCACACCATCACCATCACCCTTCACTCACTGGACACGTCCCATGCATCTCATGGACTGCAACATGCCTCACCACAGCACTCATTCAGTCCCAACACCCACTGTCCCTCCCTTGCATCAGAGATACCCCCTCGCAATGGCACTCCTCCACGAGACAGCTCGTGAATATACACAACTCCATAACCACCCAAACAGCTCCACACCCTTCGCCTTCAACCTCACAAACCACACCTCCCTCAAAGAATTCCCTGATGGCTCCTAATCCCGCTCCCACCCCTCCCCCTCCCCCCACATCGCCATCAGTATCCAACGTTCCCTCACCACCGACATGTACTGCATTCTCATTTGCACCCACGGCACTGCCACCATCCCCCTTAACTACACCTTCCTACACCGTGGCACACTCACCGACGCCACCTGCTCCATGGACTGGATCCGGATCCTACGGCTCCGCGAATCCCCGAGACTACTCGGGTTCGGACTCGGTCTCGTGGGTCCGGACCCTAGAATCACAGGTAATCGCGGGATCCGGACCCTAGAATCACAGGTAATCGCTGGATCCGAACCCTAGGTTCGGTAGGTAATCGCGGGATCCGAACCCTAGAATCACATGTAATCTTTGGATCCGGTACCAGTTATTGTAAGTAATCGTTGGATCCGGTACCAGTTATTGTAAGTAATCGTAGGATCCGGTACCAGTTATTGTAAGTAATCGTTGGATCCGGTATTCATCGTACTTTAATGGATCCGCGGTAATCGCGAGTACCTCATCCTCGCAAAACGGTGTGGAATCGCGATACCCAATCATTACTCACGATTCCGAGTATCTCACGATTCTGTGGTGGCCCGAAGTGACACCCTATTTTTTTAGGAGGTATTTGGCCATGCAAATATGCTGAGGTGTATGTCTAGGATTGGCTCAATAGCCCTGATTGTTGTCATTCCGCAGCCTTGAATCGATTGTAGCCCACCCAAGGGCCAGTTAAACGGTGCGTACGCGCTTGAAATCCACCATAATCTGCCCGTCCACATCCAACTCCTATCATAGTTAGCAACAATGGCGGGGCAAGCGGGAAGTAGTAGACCGTCTAGATCAGGGAAGAGCTTGTCGTCGACGGCTATCCAACGTACAAAAGAGGAGCTTGTTGGGAATTCAGATAGGGTGTTCATGATACCTAAGTCAAAATCTACTTTATGAGATCCAAGCATGAGCAGGCGCATAGAACTAGTAGAGATGTAAAAATTGAATTTGCAGTACAAATTTCCCCCAAAATGCGCAATTTGTATCAATTGGCATGAGTACTTCGAGTACTTGCGGGAATTGCGAACCCAACGAATTCAACGGAACC